>JAKGUB010000106.1:0-255000 GCA_026261675.1 Hippocampus mohnikei | reverse complement strand
GCGGACACAGCGTCGTCACCGCGTGGCCGTCGTCAACGGCGCTTTAAGCCCGCTCGTCATCATCATCATCATCATTCGAATTGCCACCATCTTCATCATCATCATCATCATTCCACTTGCCACCATCTTCATCATCATCATCATCATCATTCCACTTGCCACTATCTTCATCATCTTCACTTTCATCATCAACATCATTATCATTCCAATTGCCTCCATCTTCATCATCTACACTTTCATCATCATCATCATCATCATCATGACTTTGGTCACCTTTGCTGCCCTCCTCATCGCCACGGCCGTTCAGCCTGTGGAGTCGCGAGGGGGGGCGGCGACGGGGGCACCCACCGTGATGGTTGCCTCCAGAGGGGAAGGGGGGGGGCTCGCCGGGTACCCACCTGGCACTGCCTGGTCCACGTGTCAATGTTCTTGCGCTGAGCTTTGGAGAAGTGGTCCCGAGACTTTTGTCGACCCGACGCCACCAAGACGGCCGAGACCTGGTCCACTTAGGCCGCAGGGAGGGGGCGAGACAGCAACAATCCCATTACGGGGCTCCACCCACCGCGTACTTGCGCGCGGCAACTTTCGGGCGGGCTTGCATGTGTATTGCGGCGGATGCTCACACACGTGCGCATGGGCGTGTGCATGTTATTCTGCACGTGGGGACGTGTACTGGTTTCTGTGTGTACTTACTGTACGTGGCGGCCACGTGTCAACTTCCGAGCGGAATTGGAGCGATTGGTCGCACGTCCAATCCACTTTACTCTCTCAAGACTTTCTTTGTTTGCTGAACGTGCGACGGATGGATGATGATTGGATGGCGTGAACCCAACGATCTGTGTCTGTGTGCGTGTGCTGTTGTGTGTGTGTGGTTGTGTGTGTGTATGTGTATGTGTGCCGGCGTGTTCTTACGCTGCACGAGGATGGCGGCGAGCGCGGCGCGGAAGGCGGCCCTCGCCCTGCGCAGCGCCTGCCGTTGCTGCGCGGCGTCCCTGCGCAGCCGCGCGGCGTGCGCGTTGGCGCTCTGCAGCAAAGTGTAGACGTGGTTGACGCTGGCGCGGCTCACCTGGCCGCCGTCCAGCCACCACAGCAGCACCGACGCCGCCCAGCTGAAGCGCTGCTTGTCTGGTGGGAAACACACAGAGTGGGTGGGGCTTTTTTCTGGTGAGGAGATGTGGCAGTGGCGGCACAAGGCAGGCAGCGGGCTCCTTCCTGCAGTGGTTTGCTCGACTCTGATGGGAAGTGACGCTTCCTTCACAGAAGCTTGAGCATCCAATCGGGCCGTAAATGGCTCCCGCGGGGATGGGGTTGGGGGGGGGGCGTCATTTCGGCAGCCGGACTCCGCCCGCACTCGCTGCGCTCTCATTTGAATGACAATCAGAGCAGCGGAGCAAAGCATTAGAAAGCCGCCAACGCCTGCGCCGCCCCGTCAAAGGCGGCGGCGCCGCAGATTAGCGAAGGCGTTACAACGCGCCGCACAAAGCACAACATGCAGGGGGTGCGCACAAACGCGCCCGCGAGTCAACGGAAAGCTTTGTGGGCCGCGACGACAAACATGCAGCCGAGTGCTTCAACTGCTTTTGTCGTCACGGCGGCTTCCCCGCGCCGCCTTTCCAGTCGCCTTCCTGTTGAGGTGCAGCCCACCCACATTTGGCCAAACTGCCGGCAACTGATTTGGGGGGGGGCATCATGTCAGAAAGCAACCAATTCAGCAGATGGCGGCGAGAGGTTGGAGCAGCCCCGCCCGGGTCGGGTCAGGAGGCTGTTTTGAAGGCACGTCAGCGAGAGCCAGTGACAGCCGCGATGAGGGTCGGAGCCAAAACTGTCAGCCGGGTCAGACAAAAACTAAGAAGCCTTCAACCCACGTTAACCAGAACTCGATGAACGTCATCGCCCCGTGAATTCCAGTCCTGCAGTCTTCAAGATTCGCAAAAACGCCAAGTCGCGTGTGAAAAGACGTGTGGCTCGCCAGGCGGCCGCCATATTGCCCAACGTTCAAGTCCAGCGGCAGAGCGGCCGCGGTGTTGGAGTGCGGCGTGACCTCAATGCTTAAGGACGGACCCGAACAGGTGGAAGCTGCAATTCGGGCAACGCCCACGCGGCCTCGCGGCGGGTGAGACGTCGGGAGGCGAGCCCCGAGTGGTCAGCGAGCCCCGTTCCCCACGGGCGCCCACGGCGGCCTCCTCACCTTTCAGGCACTCGGCCAAGACGGCCGCCCCGTGCTCCGAGAAGGGCGGCACGAGCGGCGGGGAGGTTGGCGTCGGCGGGGGGGACGACACCGCCGCCCCGTCCCGCCGATGCCGCTGGCGCTTTTCCCGTTGGAGGAGCCTCTGCTTGCACTCCCACTCGTACGAGTCATCTCGAGCCTGCGCAAAGTCCACGTGGATCTTGCCAGAGTCCTTCTTGTCCGCGCCGGAGCCCAGACGGAGGCGGTAGCCTGAAAGACAACCACGCCATGGTCAGGTGGGCATCTCAACAGTCGTGCCACGTCTTTGCCGCAAGGTGACTCGTCAAGAGTTTGACGTGCGCGGTGGGTGGGTGGGACGGAGGCGGGGCATAGCATCGCATCGCTGTCACGCTGCAAGGTGGTGGGAGGGGAGCCCAAAAAGCAAGCGGGAGGGAGGAGCTTGACGAATTGTATTGAATAAAACACAGAAAACTCAATCCAAAACAAACAGAGTCCAAAGTAGCAAACCAAAATCACAACTGAAGCTAAAACAGAATCGTGACCCAAACGAACCCGACACTGACAGCAGCAGACAACAAACGTGACGGTGGCAAAAAGCAACAATGACCCGACGACCCTGCATGCTCGGGGTGGGAGTCCTTTGAAAGCCATTCGTGACCTAACGGCCAACAGGTGTGCAGCTGCAGGGAAAAGCCCCACAGTGCCACCTGGTGGTCACAAACCCAAACATGACAAGCGCGACCGGGCCCCCAAATCATCAAGCGTGGGCGTCACCTGACAAGCAGAGCGCCCGGTCCACCATGAACTCGTGGCTGAAGCGAATGTGGCAGAAGTTCTTCTTGCTCTTGCGCAAGGCGATGATGTCGCCGCAGGGGCCGAAGACTTCCCTGATGACGTCGTCGCCGGCGTTCTCCGGGAGCCCGCCCACAAACACCGTCTTGCAGCCGGGGGGGCGCGGCCGGGTGGACGGGGGGGGCAGCTCTAGGAAACATCGGCGAGGGCCCGCCCGCCCGCGACGGCCATGGCGTCATTCATTTGCGACGAGAACGGCGAGTGCGATCATCGGAGATGCGATGAGAGTCCGGCGGTTGCGGCCGTCCTCACCGGGGTTCTGCGGGAAGAGTGTGCATCCGCCGCGGCGGATGATCCCCTTGATGGCCGCGGGGTTGCCCGGCGCCGTCAGCGGGGGCTCCAGCCGAGCGACGGCGAGCTCGCAGGCTGAAGACGGGAGAAAAAGGGCGGGAAGACGCGAGTGGCCACAAGTCGTTTGGAACCATGCGAGTCGGGAAACGAAAACTGGCGCAAACGGGCCCCGGGCGGCAAGACAAAAGGAGGAGTCAGATGTGGCGTTTCGCCACAGTTGGTGCGGCGGCCGGCCCGCTTGGTGGAGCCAAGGCCCCGCCCCCCCATCTCCATGATGGCAAACGGCGAATCGAACTTTTTGGGTCCATTTTCCGACGGACGCGTCAGACCGAAGCGGCAAGCGAATCGTTGCCACTTTAGCTTGCCGCACGTTGCGCAATGTCGGTTTCGAATCGGCGCCGATCCAAATCGCGGCCGCCTGCGACTTCCACCGCGGCTTTGTCGTCATTTCGGCGAATGCGCGCCACGCTTCCTTGCAATCGGCTTCAAGAGGCGTTTTGGAGTTTGCGGTGACGAGCGCGACGGGGAAAAGCGGAGGAAAAAGAAAGCAGAAAAAAGCCGTCGGAGAGAAGAAAAAGAGCAAAGCGAAAAAGGGGAGAGAGCAAAAAAGGAACCCCGGGAAAGATAAAAGGCCAGAAAAAACGGCACGACGGGGGAAGATAAACGAGGCGGGCCGACAACAACGGCGGGAGAGCGGCTCGGTCGCCGTCCCAGCACTAATGATGACGAGCGAGCGGCGGCGCCGCGAGCGCGGGGGCGACCGTTCGTCAACGTGTTGCGCGCGATAACCCCGACAGCTCCATTAGCGGCGCCGGCGGGGCCGCAGCCAGGCGGCGAGCGGTCCTGAAGCCGCGCTGACGGCGGCTCCGGCCAAGCGGCATCCGTGCCGTGAGCGCGCTTGCCCGTGAGGCCGCGGACATTCAACCGCAAAAAAGTGCGGCGATGCGTCTGGACGGGCGATCCTCGCGTCCTGCAAAGAAGGAGCCGCCTTCTTGCAGCTTTGGACTGACGTGTGACGAGGCCATTTGAAGGACGTGGCCCACGTGGCGAGCGCAAGCGCAACTCTCATCACGCTGAAGGCGGCGCGGTTTTTTGTTTCCCTTTCACGGCCAAACAGCTTTTTGGGCGCGTTTTGACAGGATGACGACGGCCCGCTTGCGCGGCACCAAACTGGCGCGCGGGCGGGCCCTCCCGTCCAATTAGCCCCGTTTGACAGATTAATTAGCGCCGCGCCGCGCGACATAATTTTCCTGGCGTTTACCTCGACGACGACAAGAAAAACATCTGGTTAGGCGAAAAGAATATTCATGAGCAAGCCTCGCTCGCGTCGGCGCCGCCGTCGCGGACCGCCGACGGCCGCGCCGACGGCCGCGCCGAATATCCGGACCCTCCCGCTCAAAACAGAAGACATCCACATGGTTTCATCAACCGTTCAATGACAGCCGCCAATCAAAAGCGTACCTAATGGGGTGGCCTCGGCAAAGAGGAAGTTGGCCGAAAGCAGCTGCTGCGGCAACAGGGATGTTGCGCCCGCGACCGAGGCCCGCGGGGAGGCGCCAGGCCGTTGGCGGCTGCTGCGTGGAACACACACACACACACACACACACACACAGGTGCACATGTGAGACAACAGAGCACGTGCACGCCAACACACACGGCGGGTTTGGACGTACCAGCGGCCAGCGCGCTGCTCTGTGACATCATCGGGCCATCCACCTAACGCCGGACATCAAGACGCTTGACGCAAGAAGAAGACAAGGACCGGTTAGGCTCGTTCTGCTGATGAATAATCAGCAGGCGGCTCCTTTTAGCCAGCGGCGGTGACTTTGGCCTTGGCCGTCGACCGCGCAGCCATCGCGAGTCACGTCCCATCAGCACCCCCCCCCCTCCCCCCCGGCGCGTGCGCAGCCATGCGCATGATGGGACGGCAATTAGGGCCAGCCGGCGCCCTCGGGTGGCTCATTTGCAGCGGCGGCTGTCGGCGGGCGGCCGGCGAGAACACAAAAGCGAGCGCGTCACCAATTTGAGCTTCCTGTCCCGGGGGGGCCGATTGCGTAACGCACGCTGCGGGGGCTTTGGGAGGCGACCATTTTCCTCATGATAGCGCCACATAGCAAGAGAAATTTGGGGGGAAAGCAAAAAGCGTCCCTGCCGCAACGTGCGCAGGGACGCCTTTCGCTACATGCCAGCGTTCCGTCTCCGACGTCGACCGCGGCCCCCCCCCCTGAAACGCGTGGCTGTCTTTGTCACGTTTGCGAGGTGGTGGTGGAGCCCAAAAGGGGAGGAGCGGGGGTAACTTGAAGAAGTGTATTGACAAAACACAGACAACTATAAAGCCGAAACAAATTCCAAAGTATCAACCAAAAACCAGGAGCGAAGCTAAAAGCTAAAAGCTAAAAGCTGACAGCAGCCGACAAATGGCAACAACGACCCGATTGCGAGCGCTCGTGCTGCGAGTCCTTTTCAAGCACCAAGTGCCTAACGAGCAACAGGTGTGCAGCTGCAGGGGGAGCCCCACGGCGCCCCCTGCTGGTCACAAACAGAATCACGACCGTCTTCCGGCCTGATATTTGGACGGCGTCTCCAACAGCTTCAAGAGGGGGCAATTGCAACACGGAATGCCGGCAAACGGCAGAGAGAGCAACGCGGCGCCCGAGAAACAAGACGAGCGCAAGAAGACGGCGACGAGCGACGGTGGACAAAGAGTGATGGTGCCCCGACGTGTCTGGCTGAGGCTCGCTTTCAACGTGCCGGCCGACGGGGACAGCGGAAGCGGCGCGCCGCCGTTCCCGTCGGCCGGCGTCGAGGCCATGCGGACCGGACCTCATTCCGAATCCCCAGAACGAAACGGAGGCTCACAGGGGGCGGAGCCTTTTCTGTTGCCGGCCCCCCTCTCTGCAATGAGCTCCCACTGAACATGCTCCGGAATACACTCGAGTTGAGGTGAGAAGGCGGCGAGGCGGAAGCGCTGCGCCCGTTCGCCGGCGGTCTCGCGCGATGACGGCGGAGGCCAATGCAAACGAGAATCGGGAAGAGGAGAGAGGACGCGTCAAGGTCGAGCCAGCTCATCCGTCATTCCTCCCGTGGGCGCATCGCAGACAAGACGCTCGACGGATGAATCGCGTTGCGATTCTAAATACTGCCAAAATACTGCCATTGCGAATGTCGGGCGGGGGCCTTGACGTTGTTGTGGTGGAAGCGGTCGTGCTGGAGGAGCCCTTTGATGGTGGGGGGAGAGAGGGGGACGCTTCTTTTCCGTTTTGGGCACTGAGGCGCTTTCTTTTTCGAGGTCCTCTTCTTGCGTTTTGGGGGAAAGGATTGTTTGCGTGATTCCCGCTGAAGCCCCAAACTCGTGACGACGGCGCTGTCGGTTTCAAATCGCATCCGTTCAATTGCATCCCGGTCTCCTGTTTGGAGTGGATTTTTTCTTGGGGGGGGGGGGGGGTGAACAATCTCCTCCAACTTGGGGTTTGGGGAAGGGGCTGTGAAGAGGCTCACAAACAATCTGCGCATTCATTGACAATTAATCAATCGCCGATCTAGAAGCGTGCTTCGGAATGGATGACCGATTTGGAGACATTGCTCAGTCGAATTTCCACTTCGCCACCAAAAACAACATTGGGGGTTTGGGCGAGCCTCCGCCAAAGCGGCTTGCTTGCATTTGTGTTGTTTGTTTTTTTCCCCGCAAAACAAAACAAAACATTTGCAAACATTGATCAGAGATGTGAACATTTTCCAGGAGGGAGCGCTAAAAACATGATTTGCCTTCCTCAGACGCTTCATGTGGAAGGAGAACCCCCCCCCCACCCCCGCCCTCAGCTGGCAACGTAGCAGCGGAAGCGGTGCATCGCTCAAAGCCTGATCCTGACAACCATCGTTGGACTCGGGGAGGGGAAACCTCGGACAACAAGCGGGACCGCACGCGCGCGTCTGCAAATGTCTAAACGGTTACATCCATCTCCCCCCCCCCTTGGCAGTTTGGACGGTCGGGCGCGGCTTTTCACTTCCTCTCTGCGTCCCAATATTTTTGCAAACGGCAATGATGTCATCACCTCATCCTCATCGTCCTGCTCACCCTTCCGCAGCAGTCCGGCGGTGGCGATGCCTCCTCCTCCTCCTCTGCTCGCTCACTCGCTCTGCGCCTTCCTTCCCCCGACGCGCCCCCGCGCAGGCGTTGATGGAGAGCGCCCGCCCGCGCCTGCGGCTTGCCGGTCGCCCGCCGGCGCCGAGCCGCTCCGTCAGTGCCGCTGCGCGCGCCGCGGCGCATAGATCAAGATGTGATGTGTGTGGGGGGGTGGCGGGGGCGGGGCGGGGGCGGCAGGCGAGGACAAAGAGGTGGAAAAAATAAACAAGATGGACGCGGGAGAGGACAGAAAACGACGGCGGGGGCATCGAGGTGGACACTGTGGGGATACGCACACGCGCACACACGCGCGCACGCGCAAGCTAGCGCATCCGCTTGGGCTGTGCGCCATATGCGGCCGTGTTCAGCGGCTCCCTCGCATATGGCGCACGGCCCAAAGCTTTTTGGAAATCATTCGCTTGCCCTCCACGGCTTCCTTCGGTTAAGGCAGCAAGAAACACTTCGCCTTGAAGCCCCGCCGATCGCGTTTGGCCGCCGAAGGCACGTTGTCCATTTCCGTGCCGGAGAGGACGGGAAAAGACTCGCTTTCACTTGACGACAAGCAAACGGATTCGCAAGGAGTCCAAAAGAGCAAACGCGTCCACAAAAGCAACTGGACGGAAGGGGAGGGGCCAAGAGAGTCTTCCGGCCAGCCGGGTTGTCGTTAGCGCCTTGCTATCTTGGCAAAAGAAGTGCACGTCGTTCACCACTTAACCCGAAGACGAAATCGGAGGTGTGGCTTTGGTGGGCTTTGGTCATTTTTGACCGCGATTGTTTTTCAGCAAAAGCGCCATTCGGAAGTCGTTCCAACTCGGCGAAAAGGGGAAACAAACATCACGTGCGGAATCGGGCTACGAGTCCGGACAGAGTCGCGAGCTTCAAAAAACGTCCAAGATGAGCGACGGGATTGCCCTGAACACAAAAAGTGAATATCGCCCAAGTCTGAAAATTGCAGTACCACCATTCGCCGCTAGATGGCAGACATGGCTTAGTTGCGCTTACACACACCGAAAAAAAAAACCCCAACTACAAACACAGAAAGCTGACTGTGAAGCCCTGCCTCACCTTCATTTCCTTCCAATCTGTCTTAAAGTGTCAAGCTAGTGATGCTAATGCTAAGACGACTTGCTCATGTATGCTAGCAGCTTGGGTGCCGCCGCCGCCGCTGCTGCTCGTTCGCTCGTTTGTTTGTTTGTTTGTGTGGCCGTGATGCAAATGAGGCAGTGGGAATGCCGGCTGCGATTTTTCAAACGAAAAGGTCATCGCGCCACCTTTCCCGTCACCCGCTGCCAACGAGCCGCATTGTTGCGGCGCCGCAACAACTTGTCGGCGTGCGTCTCCCGGCATTGACACCTGCGCCGGCTCTGCGCCAGCCCCCCCGAACGATCCCTCATTGGAATCCAGCGTGCCGGCGCCAAGGCCGCATCCAAACCAGGCTGGAGGGGGGGTGGCGGGGGGGGCTCTCGAGCGCCAGACTTTCGCCATCGCCTGCTGAGGCGAGCACCAACGGGTCGCCTTTGTCAAAACGGCTCAGGCACTTTCTTCCTTCCCCTCCGGCAGGAAACTCATCAGGCTGGCTGTGTTTTTGTTGGCCGCAGGAGCGAACGCGGGCGACACCAGCCCGAGTTTCGGAGATAAACCGGCTCCCCGCCTGTCCGCGGCCACAAAGCAAAGCCAAACGGCCGGCCTTCAAAGTCCTCTGGAGCGGCGACACAACGTCAACGTGTTCCTTCTTCCGCCTTTCGTCCCGTGGCCGCAAAAACGAGGCTGCCGGGGCTCCTGCGTCGGCCTCGACGGTCAAAAGGTCAAATTGCACCTTCAGCTTCTCCATGGCGCTTTTTCTCATTGGGCAGAGATTCTCGCGCACCGTCCTCGCGTCGCGCGGCCACAAAGACGATTATGGACGGCGAGCGCCGGCGCTCGAGTGAAACCAAGCAAAGCCACTTTTTGCTTTTTCTTTGGCATTCACCAGGTCATGCGGCGTCCGTCCGGCGCCCGGCGCGACTTCCTTTTGACGGCCTTTGAGCGGCCGCACGCCGGATGGCAAACACACCGCGCTCTCTGCAGCCGCTCGACATCCCCATCGTCTGCATGATGAGGATTTGCTCCAAAGACAAAGAGCACTCGCCATGCATGCACGAGGCAAACGCTTGATAGCTGGCGAAAAACGGTCAGCGTGGGAAAAATCAACCCAAGGACGAGGGACAGACTTTGGACGAGCTTTTGTCCACCCCGGCGGCCGTCAACGAGTCTGCTGGTGAGGTGGGCGAAATTTGAGTGCACGCCGCTGACACGCGTCCGTTGTCATCGGCTGAGCAACTCACTTCCGGTTCTCGCGACAGCGAGCGGTCGCCGGCAGGCTACGGACGGACGGAGAGAGAACGGAGCGGTCGGTGAGGCGAAGAGAAAAGCAAGAAAGTCGCACGGGGAGGACCCGACCACGAAGCCTCCTTTTGGCCGCCGCGCGTCGGTGACGTCACGCGGGCAGTCGCGCTTCCGATCGGATCGACGGCGACGCGGTCGAGTCCCCTGAGGCGGCGACTTTGCCGACGCGAGGCGGCTCCGAACGCGCTGGCGCGCTCCTTCGACGGGTGACGTCGGAGTCAAGGCGTCCGCGCGCCCCTCGCGCCGCTTACCTGCGCCCGGCACGCGACGACGTCGAAAAGCACCAAGGGGAGCGCGGAGGGGAGCTTCCTGCAGCTGCGCTGCCGCGCGCACGTTAGCCCGAGCGCGCGCGCGCGTGGGCGGGCGGGCGCGAGCGTTCCCGCGCATCCTCCTCATCATCCTCATCATCGTCCACATTTGACTCGGCGTGACACTTTGGCGCTTTCCGCCGTCTCGTCCCATTCTCGCTTGTCGTCGTCCGCCTTCCCTCCGCTGCCCGTGCGGCGGCGGGTCGGATGCACGTGACTTCTCCTCTGCGTTGCTTTCCAAGCAAATGACGCGCGACGCTGTGGTGATGTAATAATAATAATAATAATAATAATAATACATTTGATTGATAAGCGCCTTTCAAGACCCCCAAGGACACTTTACAAGAACAAAAAACACAAAGGCAGCCTGCGGACGCAAGCGGCTACAATTGAGCCCACCAGAAATAAAAGAGGAGTCGTTTTCGACAGAGAGGGTGTTATGGAAGAGGATTAGGGCCAATGAAGGAAAAAAAACAAGATTGGCAAGATTCTCACTTTAAAGTCAGAATTCTGAGATTAAAGTGAGAATTTTGCCAACCTTGGTTTTTTTTTTCTTCATTGGCCCTTCTTCATTGGCCGTTCAACTCGGAACAGAATGAAAACTGCTCGCACGGACGCCGACAGCAAAAGGTCGCCGATTGGCTCATTTCGCTGTCAATCGAAAGACATTCAGCCTCACCCCGATCGTCCAATCATCATGCAGAAGAGCCGAGCTTCTGCCCGCCCACTGTCCACAAGCCCCCAGAGATGCTGAGTGGCGCGGTGGGCGGGGCAAAAGTGGCCTTGAGCCAATGACGCGTCTCGTTTCAAAGCCTCGGGACAACCGAGACAACGACATGTCCACACGATTGGACGCACACCTTGATGTGATCACCGAGTTTTTTTTTGGGACATTTTAGGGGAAGCCGAGCTTCCCTTGCAGCCTTCGAGCAATCGCCAATGCTCGCAACACACTTGAGTTGAGTTGAGGCGACTCATTTGAAGAAAGTGAAGCCGAAAAATGCTTGCCAAGGCGCGTTTATTTCAATCGTATTTCTTTTGAAGAGGAGGCGTGAGGCACATCGTTTCCGCTTGGCTTCTTCATCCACCAGTTTTCATTTGAGCCTGTTAGATTCCTTTCTTCTTTTGTTTTTTTATCGCGCGCGATCCAGCTCCTGCAGCTCGCCAAGATGCCGCCACAAGCACGGCGACACCCAAGACCACAGGCGGGCCCCGGCACCGACGGAGGGTCCCGGTGGGCTACCAACTTGCCCGCTCTTTTCACTGGCAGTTTCCAGATGAATAAAATTGTGCGCGCCGTTTCCCTGAGAAACCGTTTTTTACTCACGGCCCGAAAGTCGCGGCGACAAAATGGAAGACGGCGATGAAGATAACGCACGCGGCCTTTCACTCTATTCTGACACGAATTTTCCACAACACATGTTTCGGGGTGTAGGAGGGTGACCTTTCCACCCCCGCCCCCCCCTTCCCGTCATGTGCTTGTGCTTGTGCTTGTGACGGTCGCCCTCGGCGCAGCGAAAGGCTGGACCGGAGAGCCGCGCTTGCCCCCCACAAGCAGAGGCTCGGAAGGCCTCGGGCGACGCCGTTCGAGGTCCGAGCGGCCTTTCTCCGCAGCGGAAGCATCAAGTGGATATTTGGCGCCGCCTAGCGGCGGCGCGCCGCCACCGCCGCGGGGGCAAAGAGCAACTTCCGGGACCGAGGAGGCTTCCGATCCCGTTCGTCGTCGACTCCATGTCTCGGCGCGCGCCTTGGGTGACGCGCACAATCTCTTCCTGTTCGTCTCGTCGGTCAAGTCGCGGAAGAGGAAGCCGAGTCCGAATTTTGCTTTTGCTTTTTATTTCCTTGGGCCGGTCGGCTCGGACGACGGCGCGATGAGCGCGTCGGCGTCGGCGGCGGCCGTGCTGCTGGACCTCGCGCACGCCTGCGGCTGCGGCTGCGGCTGCACCGAGCGGCTGCTGCGCGAGGAGGCGGCCGCCCACGCGCGCGCGCCCCTGTTGGTGCTGTGCGCGGGCGCGGCCCCCGGCGGCGGCGGCGTCGCGGACGAGGCCCTTCGCGCCTGGGGCGGCGGGGGCGCGCGCGTCCTGGCTGACTGGCGCGCCACGGCCGCGTGCGCGTACCGCCTGAAGCGGGCGGCGGACGAGGCGGGCGTGCTCTCGCTGCGCGTCATCACCAGCCCGCGGGGGCGCGCGCGGCTGCTGGACTACGAGCGCGCGCTCTTCACTCCGCTCTACACGTTCACGTACCGGCTGGGCTGCGGCGGCGGCGGCGGCGGCGGCGGTGCCCGGGCGCCCGTCCGGGAGGCGGAGGCGGAGGCGGAGGGGGACGTCGCGGCCATGCTGCGGGCCTTGCCGGCGGTGGGCGGGGCCATCCGCCTGCTGACGTCGTTGCTGATCCCAGGTGAGTGGCCTCCTCCCGCCATTTGCTCTCCTTTCCTGATCGATGGCTTCCGTCTTGGCTTCGACTCTCCTTCTCGGATCTGACGCTGCATTCAAGGAAAATGGAAAGTCGGGCGTTTCTGACTGACGACGAGGAAAAGTGCGCCAGACGGCCCTTTTCCACAGGGGTGAATCGATCAATCAATCAACGAGTTCACCGACAGAAGTCAATATGATGTCATTTGACCGTGGCGACTCCATGGAGACAAAGACCGTGAATGGCAAAGAAACATCCACTTTGCTCTCATTCTTTATTGTGACATGAATGGCGGGCATGGGGGGCAGCCAGATGTCTGAACCGGCGGCCTCTCCCAATCCCGAGCCCAGAATACGTCCTGTCACGTTTGCCAGGAGGTGGTGGAGCCCAAAAAGCAGGCAGGAGGGGGGAGCGCGGGGGGGGGGCTTGACTGATTGTATTGAATGAAACACAGAGAAAACGACATCCCAAACAAAGTGCGAACAACCAAAAAGAATCCAAAGTCTCAAACAAAACCATAACGGAAGCTCAAAAAAGTGGAACACAAACATGACAGCAGCAAAAAACAGCAACAAACAAGCAACAATGACTTGGCCATGAGTAGTCGGCCGGAGTCCTTTTATTCAAGGACCTAACGAGCAACAGGTGTGCAGCTGCAGGAGGGCCCCACAGTGCCACCTGCTGGTCACAAACCCAAACATGACGCTTCCTCTGCGCTTCCCTCACGTCAGCCGGCATTTAGATCGTGGCGTCGATAAGCCGGGCCCGCCGAAACGCGCGGCCGCCCGAAGGAAGACCGATCTTCTCCATCCTCGCCGTGCGCTTCCCGCCACCGCGACGCTCTGCGCTGACGTCTGCTCTCGCCCCCTGTGCGCGCCAGAGTGCTTCGGCCACGGCTTCAGCACGCGCGGCGGCGGCGTGTCCCGTGTGCCCACCATGTCCTCGTTGAACCTGTTCAGCAGCCCCCGCCGGCGAGACTCCGCCGCCCTGGTGCAGGAGAACCGGCGGCGTCTGGCGCTTCACGCCGGCTTCTACCCGCGCCCGCTCCAGATGCTCAAGGTGAGTGCGGCCGCGCCGACCGCCGTCCTTTGGCTCCGCCCCCTGACAGGAAGTGGGGCGTTGCGGCGCAGGTGGAGCATTCCGACCGCGTGTGGGTGTTGGGGAAAGCCGAGCCGGAGCGCTACGACGCGGCGGTGACGGACCGCCCTGGCGCGGTCCTGGCCGCGCCGGGCGCCGACTGCGTCCCCGTGATCTTTGCCGATCCCGTGGCCAGAGCGGTGGGCGTCGCTCACGCAGGTAGAGCCCGTCGGCGGAGATGCAAAGAAAGCGGGCAGGGAAGCGCCGTCGTTTCCGCCGCACCTCGGGCTAAGCGAGCCCCGCCGCGGTTGGGCCCTCCTCCGAGACAAATGGAGCAGTCAGCACGCTTGCGAGCAACGTCTCGCCGGCCCACCTGCTAGGAAGCGAACGCAGAAGTAGGGCGAGCAAGCCGAGCTGAGCTGAGCGTCCTCTTTAGGCTGGAGGGGGACGCTGCTGGGCGTGGCCGCGGCAACAGTGTCGGCCATGACGACGGAGCTGGGCTGCGCTCTCGGCGACATCCTGGCGGTCCTGGGGCCCTCGGTGGGCCCGTGCTGCTTCGCGCTGGAGCCGGAACAGGCGGCCCGCTTCCGGCCGGACTGCGTGCGGCGGGCGCAGGGGCGCAGGCCCAACGTCGACCTGCGACTGGCCAACAGGTGGCGCCTTCGCCTCTTCCGCCGCTCCTCCCGCCCGCCCTTGGTTTCCCTTTTCCCGCCGCGGGCGCTCCTGCGCTCTTCTTCCGGCTTCCCCTTCCCATCCCGCTCCTCTCCCGCCGATGCTCCCCTATCCCCCGCCCGCCTTCCCGGACTCAGTGGGCGTGTTCCCCGTTTGGCAGGCGGCAGCTGGAGGAGGCGGGCATCCCGTCGCATCACATCCAGGACGACTCCAGCGTGGCGCCGTGCACATCATGCCACCCACGAGACTTCTTCTCGCACGTGCGGGACGGAGCCGAATTCGGCACTCAGGCGGGCTTCGTGTGGATCAAGGAGGAGGCGGGGGCGCCGTCCGCGTCCGTCCCGCAGGCTTTGGAGGGCCCTTCTTCAACTTGCTCCTCGTGCCTCCAGTGAGCCGCGACCTCGCTCGGCAGCGGCCGGCTCCTCCTTTTCCGCGCTTTGGAGGCCCGCTTCGCTCGTGGACGCTCGGTCATCGGGGCAGGCGGGGTGGCGGCCCGCCGCCTCGTGCGTCCGTCTCACGGGACAGAGGTTGCAAACCAAAGCAAAAGTTGTCCCTCTGAGTGGCAAACGTTGGACGCGCGATGTCTCATTTTCATATCATGAAAATAAAAAAACTTGCAACCACCTTGACGTTGCCTCGCTCGTCCTGCTTCTCTTTCGTCAATTTGACAACATCCGCGCTTCTTCTCCTGACTTCCTGTCCGTGTTGATCTTTCGTTTTTCCTTCTGCTGATTTCGGTTCATCCCCCTTCAACCGTGTTTGTTTCCTCCTCCTTCCGTCTGTCCAAAGGACGCCCGTCGGCACGACCGCAACGCTCCCCGGCAGCAACTTTGGCGGCCGGCTGCAGGAGTTGCGGCCGGCTGCAGGAGTTGCATCCGGCGCACGTCCGATCGCGTGCCAGCGCCTGGTCAAGCGTAAGCCCGGGACGTCTCCTCCGGTGGACAGCCGGCTCCTGCCAATGATGTTGTTGCCGTGGAGACGAGGCCCCGCCTTCCCCGGGACCGTGACGGCGACGCCCTTCAACGTGGCCGCGCCTCCTCCTCGTCGACGGGTCGTCCTTCTTCCCGCCGCTCGTGCTCTCCCCGTTCGCGCCTCCGCAGCACGCGCAATCGTTCGAGCACGCAGAGCGCCGTGAGGCGCGCCTCGGGGTCGTGGTCCCAGCACTCGGTGACCGTCTCGCAGTAGGTGCCCATCCCCTGCGAGGGAGGCACGTTAGCGCGCTAGCACGTCGGCGCAAGAAAGGCGGCGGCCGTTACCTGATGCCTGGTCCATCCTGGTGGGATGTCGGGACGTCGGCGCCCCCCGATGACCAAATGCCGCATCCTGTCCACGCTCGGACACTCGCCCGCCGCGGCGCCAAACGGCGGCACGTAGCTGCAGACCTCTGCACACACACACGCATGAGCAAAGACCAACGGCGAGCCGGCCGTGGCGACGCGCGGCTGCGGCTTGCCTCCGATGGCCCAGCACCGCGAAGCCATCTCCCAGAGGACCAGCGCCATGGAGTAGACGTCCATCTGCTTGAAGGACTCCCCGTCCTCCAGGTTGACGCGGGACTCCAGCGCCTCGGGCGCCATGTAGCGCGCCGTGCCCACCTCGCCGCACACAAAGGGCACACCCCGCGTCACGTCGCCCCGGCTCGAATGACGGACGCGCGTCGCCGGCGCCCCACCTGGCCGCTGTTGGCGAAGTCGTCCGCGGTGAGCTCGGCGCGGAGTTGGACGGCCAGGCCAAAGTCGCACAGGACCACGTCCCCGTCGTCCTTCAGCAGCAGATTGCTGCTCTTCACGTCGCGGTGAGCCACCGCCACCTGAAAGGCGTTAGCGTTAGCGTCGCAAGGAAACATCGCGCCACGCCTTCGTTCCGAGCATTCGTAGCTTCCGAGTGTGCGACTATATCGGCCGGGGCAGCCATCTTTTTGGGTCCAAGATGAGAATGGCCCAGCAGACGATGGTATTAGCGCGTTACCTTGGGCGCCCCCGGTGGCCACAGAGTGTCACTGTGCAGGTGCGCCAGGCCGCGCGCCAGGCCGCTGGCCATCGTCAGCAGCCGCTTCCAGTCCAGCACGTTCGCCGCCAGGAAGTCTTGGAGGTTGCCCAGCTCGTGATAGGCCAGCAGCAGCCAGTAGGCCCCGCCCCTCGCCTGTTGAGAGGCACGTTCATCAGCGCAGAAGCAGGCGCGCTCTGTCTCCATTCGTTTCGCGCGTCACCTGTGCCCCCAGGAATTGGATGACGTTGCGGTGCCTCGCGCCGCCGTCGGCCAAGATGGCGGCCTCGCAGCTCCAGTAGGCCGCCCGCGCGGCGGGGAAAACCTTCGCCGCCACCGCCGAGCCGCCGTCCGGACACCCGTTCAGGAGCCGGGCCCGCCACACCTGCGCGAATCCGCCGCCGCCCACTGCCGCCTCTAGGCGGACAACCGGCGCCGGCGCGTCTGACTCGACCGCCGTCCGGAGAAGCCCTCGAGGGTTTTTCCCCACCGGCGACGGGGTCGGCGGACGCCCGTCTTGGCGGCGGCACCTGCGGGCCCTGTAGAGGGCGACGGCGACGGCAAGCACCAAAACGGGCGGCGCCAGGCTGACCAGGACCGCAGGGATCACGTCTCTGCCCGGCGCGGGTGACAGACCTGAACAACGGCAACATCTGTGGAACGCCGCGCTGCTTCCCGGGCGTGCGCATGTTTACAGGCCGACGCAACTCCACAGCGAGAGCGTCGCGATTCTCGCGTCGGCTAGCGCGCGTCGTGGCTCACCGTTAGCGCGGCGGCGGAAGACGAGCTCATCGTTGCACTCGTGCCGGCCGCCGCAAGCGCACACCTTCAGCCCACCCTCGGTCGGCGCCGCCGCGGTCATGTGGCACTCGTGGGACGTGGAATTGAGTGGGAGCGCCCCCGCCCTCACGCCCTCCAACGGCCGCGTGGGATCGTGACACATGGTGCGCACAGACACGCTCGCATTCGTCTCCCGCCTGCGTACAAGGAGCGCCACCCCGTTAGCACGCGCGCGCGCGGCTCGACCCGGCGACGAATCGCTTTGCCGCTCCGGCGTCGGCGGTTCGCTCACCAGAGGGCCACGCAGATGTCGTGCGGGGAGGAGCAGAAGGAGGACAGCGAGCAGTTGGAGAGCAGACGCGCTCCCCGCGGCGCTCGCCGCACGTCGGGCTGCTCGAGTCGCACCACATGCACACGTTGAAGTTAAGATGGCTGCCAAGCGCCGCTGCGGACACTGAGCGCGCCGACACCGAGGACGACAAAAACAACAAGAGCGGCGGCGTTAGGCCGGAGCGCAGGCGGGCGAGCAGCAGCTCCAAACAAATCGCTTCGGCTTACGCGGGACAACGGCGCAAAACAAGCACGTCTTGCAGTCGTGTCCGAATCGCAACCGGACGAACGACTGGCCGTGAAATGGGTGGGGGGGCTGCCACGGACGACGAGCCCTTCGTCCGCTCGGCGCGACCTCGCGGTTGGGCCTGAGCGGCCAAGCCTTGAATTGACCCCGCAGGTTGGACGTCGGTCCCGCCTATTCGGCGCCGCCTTTTGCGGCCTTTGCCCCGAGCCGGCCTCCAAAGCCAGCGCTGGCGCTTGCAAGGCACTTTTGTCCCCGGGCGGCTTTTTTTTTTCCTTCCAAGCTTTGCGAGTGTGTGTTTGGAGGCTCCGCTTGGACGCACTTTGCTTTCTCGTCTTCTTTTCCCGTTTGGCCGTCGGTGAGACATCTCTTCCGTTTTGTTCTGCGTTTGAATCCTCGTCTTCCGCAACTCGACCGTCTTTCTTCGGGGTCGGCTTTCGTTTTGGGATGTTTTGTTCTCACTTTGCTTTGATGAGGCCTCCTTCCGTTGGCTTGTGTTTGTTGATTTTTAGGCGGCTGCTTGCGATCTGGCTCCAACGTTGGCCGGTCCCAATTTACAGCTCCAACGTGGGCCTTTTTTGGAGGGCAGGGGAAAGGTACGGCGCCTCCTCCCCCTGCGCCCTCAGCGGTGACCTCGACTCACTGGTTTGGCCCTTGGACACGACTCGACTTCTTTTCCCACCCGAGTTCGACTCGCGCCGGCACGCACACTGGCCTCTTTTGTCTTTGCTGGCGAAGACGAGAGCGCCTGGCACCGGGCTGCGCCCAAGCGTGCGCGCGAAAAGGCCCCGCGCGGACGACGGCGGATGTGCCGCAGATGAGCGCGGAGGCTTTCAGCACGAGTGGGGAGAGAAGAGGCGCAACGACGTTTCGAGAAGGTCGTCAAAGGCAAAAGTCTGCTGCAGAAACGCTTTGGACGGCAGGGCACGCAGAATGAGTCAGGCTGCAATGAAAACCAGGGAAGACAAAAAAGAAAGCAACGGCTCTCATGTTCCGCCCCGATCCCACCATGCACAACACACGCACGCACGCACGCACACACACACACACACACACACACACACACACACACACACACACAAAGTGGCGTAAAGTCGCACAACTCACAGCTGATGACGATCATGAGTTGGTTGGTCCACATGATGAACACAATTGAAATCTCGAGGTTACAAATCAAAGCGCGCGTGGGGGCGCGCGAGCGAGTCCAGATGTTTTCCATCCAGATGTGAGCCGGCCCCGCCCACAGTGGGCAGCCATTGGTTCAGCCTTCCGTGACGTCACGAGCATTTGTTCATTAAAAAAAAATAATAATAAAAGGAAATGAAATATTCCAAGGAATATTGCTCTTGCATTTTATGCGTCCTCTTTTGGATGGATTGACAAGTTCCTCCAGGTGTCACTTTTTTTTTTCTTTTTTAAATCTTTGTCCCGTTGGGCGCGAGACTACTTGTGTTGCTTTGCCTCCCCCTGCTGGCTATTTAGCGCATTTACTTCTCTGGTGACAAATCACCCGCAGACCGAGTCGTCCACTTCCGGGTTGGTCAAGCTTTCCCTTTCCGACGCGACCTCTCGCTCTTGGGGCTTTTTTCCCCCCGCAAGTCACGAAGAGGCCAAGTGAAGCTCGCTCACGTTGGATTTTGCTCCGGCTTCCGAGCTCGTTTGCCGGCTCTCCACTTGTGTTCGGGGCACGACGAGGGACTGAATGACATCAAAAAGTTGACCAACAACAACGACTGACAGACAAACGTTTTATTGTCAAAGTTAGATGACAGCAAAAGACGACTCGGCGCCAAAGAAGAAAAATCCAAAAGAAGACACAGAGCGAGCCGAACACGCCCCGTCGGCGCCGCTGCGCTTTGTTGGCGCCGCTGCGCTTTGTTGGCGCTTTTCGGTGCACCGCCTGCATTTGCTCGCGACGGAAGCCAACCGCGAAAACGTTCAAAACGGCCTCGTGGCCGAAAAGGCTACAAAGGGAGCATTTTGCCGCAATGCCGCGGCTATGCATGTCTTTGGCATGCGCCGCTCTCCTTCCTTCGCATCTGGCCTGCATTCTATCTAAAAATACTAAATAAAATAAAAATCACTCTTGAATCTTTTGTCATGACACCAACATCAGTATGTCGGAAAATTAAGTCAACAGTGCGTTGTCATTTCAGGGCTGTAGTACGGCTGCAGTTGAGTGTTTCTTCGCCCGCAAATGCTCCATTTGTGGCATCAACTTGATGCCACAAATCAAGTTGTGTGGACACCTCCACACTCCCAGCATGAAGCCTGACACCAACACATAGCAGCACGTTGCGGTGAGAAAGCGCCGTTGGCCGAGCGTTTGTCCACCTCACTCACGTCTGCTCCCCAGCAAGTCATTTCTCTTTTGAAGAAATATTCAAGAGGAGCTAAAGCAAGTGTTGACTTTTGGCAAGATGTTGTATGTGCCAGCAATGGTCACAACACGCATCTGTGATTATTTTTTTTTGGGGGTGGGGGTGATAAGAAACACAGCAAATGGATCAACGTACTTGAAGTTCTCGCAAGACTGAAAGCTCTTAAAAATGGCTGCCCGTGTTAGCCAAAGAAAGAGTGACGTAAATAGCAGCAGATGGGAGACAACAATGTCGTGGCATTTAGTAAAAAAAAAAAAAGTGTTAGGACATGTGGTCTGAAAGCGACGTGACGAGGAAGAGCGGCGGCTAGCGCGTTGATGACCACGAGCTTAGCGTGGGGCTTTGTGGAGAAACCGTGTGGGTCCTCGTCGGCGGCAGCAGCCGCCAACAAAGTGCAAAGAGTGTGACGGTGCTCGCGAGGGTGCCTTTGTGCTACGCTAGGCTAGGCTAGGCTAGGTGTCGGTGTTTCCGTTCTCCTCGGGCTGCAGCTGCTCCTTCTCCAGGCAATCCTCCTGCGGGGGGCGCACTCGCTTGAAGAAGCCCAGCTGGACACACACACAAGACACACACACACACACACACACAGCCAAGCATCAAATGGCCTGATCAGAGCCCATTGGACATTTTCCCAACATGGAAACTGCGCGTGCTGCGTGTCAGCAAGTCGCCGACATGGTTTTTACGCCACGTCAGGCTGCTGACGAGACGATGAGCCGTCGCCGCCGTTCGGCTCCTGGTCAAACACGGTCCGACTCGCTCGCCCGCAGACTTTTTCCCACCTCAGCGGTGTTTGCCGTCAACGTTGGAGTCAAACATTCAATGAGTTCAGTGGCAACTTGGAGCCGATTTGCCGACGCGATGGCGCCAGCGCAAAAATCACAAAGACGCAACGCTCTCGTCCGTCCTTGCCCAAATTTGACGACTCTACAGTTGGAGCAGCTCGCCAAGATCACGACTCAACACTTGCAAATGAGGGGCGAACGCCATTTTTAGAGGCGCGCCACTCGCACGAGCTCTCCTCTCCTCCCGTTGGTTGGCAGACTTCACCCGAAAGCAGAAATTGTGACGACACTTGCCCTCAAAAGTCGACTTGCCGGAGTTTTTTTTTGTTCCCATTGACGGCGGCCACTCAGAAGCGGCGTGCGAGCGTTTCTTGCTAACCTTGTACATGATGAAGATGAGCAGCGCCAGCAGCAGCAAGCCGGCCAGCACGGCCAGCGCCACCACCCAACCTGGCACCGGCTGCGGGGCGTCCGCCACCCACAGCACCGACACGCTAACCTGCGGCCAAAAAGACGTTAGCGCGCCGCGCGCCAGCTGCTAGCGTGCGGCGCACTAACGTCTCACTCACGGTGGTGCTGTTGGACGGCAGCGTGGCCGGAATCTTCTTGTAGGGCATCTGGATGACGTTAAAGGAGGCCGATGACACCAACACGTACGAGCGGTTCTGGTTCTCCGCCTACGCGAGCAAACAACAAGGTCACGCTGTTTTCGAGCACACGCCCGCGCGAGCATGTTTGCGTACCCTGAGGAAGTTGTTGACGTCCAGTCGGGAGTAAATGAAGACGATGGCGTTCTTCTTCCTCTCCAGGCGGCCCACCTGACAGCGAAGCTTCACGCAGGCCGCCGCGCCGCAGTCCTGCACGCGCACGCAAAGTCGTCAAGTCGCCGTCGGCGGCAGACGGCAGGCGCCGATGCTTTTACCAGCTTGACAAGGTTGTCGTCCGCCGTCTCCAGGTCCCGCTTGCGCAGGCGCTTGCGCTCGCGTCCTTCCGTCTGTCCGTCTCCGGCGCTGGCGTTCTTTAGTGCAGCAGACGCCGACGGACTCTCCAGCTGTCGGCGACAAAGCGGCATGGGCGTGCTTTGGGAAAAGAAGCCACGCCGGCGCGGCGGGAACGAGGCCGGCGCAAGCAAGTCTTACGGTGACGTTGCGCGCGTTGAGTCGCACGTCGGCGGAGCAGTTGACGGGTCCTTCTGTGTCCAAGTGGGTGATGTAGAGCAGGGAGGCGTTGTGGGACGCGTACGGCCACTCCACCTCTAGCGCCGCCCGGCTCAGCGTGCTGGGCCCGCTGTTCAGCAGCTGCGCGCAAGAGCACAAAAG
The DNA here is from genome assembly GCA_026261675.1 of Hippocampus mohnikei. Taxonomy (NCBI): domain Eukaryota; kingdom Metazoa; phylum Chordata; class Actinopteri; order Syngnathiformes; family Syngnathidae; genus Hippocampus; species Hippocampus mohnikei. The sequence goes on along the minus strand of JAKGUB010000106.1, from coordinate 232,870 downwards.
CCATGCGGGTGCCGCCGTGTCCGCGTTCGGCCGCTTCGCGCCCAGGGACCCGCCGTGCCCCGAGACCGATAGCGGCGCTCTTCCGTGGAGTCGTCGGCGAGAGACCCTCGGATGGCGTGCGCGCGTACCTCGTAGACGTGCACGATCTGCGGCCCGATGTCGTCGCCGGTGCGTGGAGGCACTGTGGCTTGCCAGTTGGCGATAGGGAGCAACAGCTGACCGGGAGACGACGTGCTGCCGACGCATCAGACAATCCGCCGTTAGTCGCGTTGCGTTTTCCTGACGGCCGCTGCCAAACACTTGGCGGCGAGTCAAATCATCAACGCGACGCACGAAAACGTGCGACCGCTTCCGATATCCACGTGGAAGCGTGCGTGCACTTGCACACACGTGCTTCTAGCGTGTCTTGAAAGGTGCTTATAAATAACATCTATTATTATTATTATTATTCATATTTGATTTGATATTGCATTCTGTACTGAGTTCTTTTTTTTGTTCTGGCCCATGTATTTTGTGAAAGCAATACTTTTCCCCCCCAGCCCTCCCTCAATTCTGCTGCTGTAGATTGCAAATTCCCCAGTGTGGGACAAATCAAGCTTTTCTTCTCTTTATCTGAATGTGCACAGCGGTTAAGAGCAAAAGCGGATGCGCTCCTGCTGAGCCGCCGCCCAAATCGAGAACAAGACCCGTTTGAAGGACGTCAAACGCTCGAGACGCCCGCGAGGGACACGGCCAGTGCCGCCACAGCCTCAGCGCACGAGGGCCAGGCGGGGAGCCGACTCCTGTTTCAGAGCGGCTGCAAACGCCGTGGCTTGGCGGCAAACGCACTGGCACCTTATTTCACTTGCTCGTTTTCGCTTCCCCTTTGCAAAAGATTTGAGCGCCACTGTAGTGGAGTGTCGCCCAAACGGAACCAAAAGGTGTCCTTTTACCCTCGTATGGAGACTTGCGCCACCACGATGAGCTTGGTGATGCTGGACACTCTGGCGCTGGTGCTGTTGAACTGGTTGGAGCTGCAAAGAGAGGCGTGAAAGGCGCAAGCCCGGCCAGAGGGGGCTCCTCTTGGCTCGGGGCGCGTCTGACCTGACCATCTGCAGGTCGAAGCGCACGTCCGTGTCGTCCTCCGACAGCTGGTGGACGCTGAAGCGTAGCTCGGCCAGCACCTGACCGCCAATCCCCAAGCGCCGCCGCAGGAACAGGAACGGTGTCATGCCGGGGAGCGGGAAACAACTCCATGTGAGATGGGGGGGTGGGGGGCTCCCAATAAACACGGCAGTCGGAAACGACTTTTCCACAAACGAGCCCAGCGAACGGAATGGAGAAAAGTCTCCAAAACGAGACAAACTTTTCTCTTTTCAGATGTTTGCGGGAGTGAAAAGTGCTTCGCTCCAATAACGACAAGGACCCCCCCACAATGTTTGCGTTGCTTCCTGACCTTGCTGCCGCCCTTCATGGGGTTGCCCAGGTCGCACACCACCATCTTGGTGCGGTTCTCCTTCTTGTAGGCGCACGACAGCCGACTCAGCGTCTGCCGACACAACGGCGCCAAGGCATCAAAGCGGGGGCGGGTCCGGACTCGCTCGCCAGTCAGACGAGCTCTCGGCCGAGTCGCGACAATGAGTCAGGCACACGAGGGCGCGCGGTATGACGCCACATTCCTCCCGGGGGAGTGTCCTGACCACTTTGGGAGCGGCTTTGCAATCCGGGCGGCGGTCGCCCACCTGACTGCGCACCACGCCGGTGAAGTCGGCCTGCTGCGGCGGAAAGACGTGGAGCTCGGCCTCGTAGGCGCCCTCGCCGCGGTTCTCGGCCACGATCTCCAGCGTCACCGCGTTGTCATCGCCGATGGCCATCTCGGAGCGGTCGCTGCAGCGGGCGCACAGACGGGTGGGCGGGCTTTAGAGGCGCCGGCACCACCTTGCACGTCTTTTCGTTTCGTTTCGGCGGCATCGTCACCTGTGGACCGCCAGCCGCAGGTCGGGCTTGCAGATGTTGTCGTCGCCGCAGTCCAGCAGGATGTGAGCCTGGCGGCAGCACGGAGTCTCGTCAGGAGGAAAGGCGAAAAAAAAAAAGGCGGCGCGACGACTCAGGCGGCCCGGGCGCTTTACCTGGCGGGTGACGTTGGGCGGCGCGGCCACGTCAAGGACGGGCCGCAGGCCGTTGCGGTCTTGGGCGCGGCCGTCGTCCAAGGTGTACTCCAGAACCACGGAGATGGGCGTGATTTTGTCGCGGAAGTCGCGGTCGTCCTGCCACCGCAAACATGCTTCAAGGGGAGGCGGGGGGCAGCCCCACGTCCTCACATAATGGCTCAATTTCAATTCTATTCCTTTCAAAACTGACATGAGATGTCGCGAGCCACAGTGGGTCAGAAAATCGGCAAAAATCTGGACAAGATTTCCCGTTGAGAGGAGAGACGATTTGGAAAAGGGAGCCAAAGAAACAAGTGAGGAGGCGGGTGGGGCACAATCTGGAGGGGAAAAAACGAAACCAAAAACATTCTGCAGCGTGGCTCCAATTAAGAGCGTGTGCGCCGCTCTTCTCTCCGCCTCCAAGTTGCTCAGAGGCGGAGAGAAGAGCTTGGAAGTTCTCCAGAGAGCGCTTCGGCGACATCCGTCCATCGGCGTTGATGTCGCGGGTTGTTCAGAAAAGGGCCGAAAACTTTTGGGATCGTGCAGCCACCGAGGCGTCAAGAGCAGCCGTCGGACTCAAGTCGAGAGAAACGGCGTTCCTCAGGGTTAGCGATGCTCAACCAACGTGACGGTGTTTTCTTTGCGGCACCGCTCAGGAAGAGGAAAGAGAAGAAGAGGAAGGCGGTCGGATTTTGCCCCCCCCCCCTACCCTGAGGAAGACGTGCTGCTCCTCGCAGGCGGGCCCTCCGCCGTTGCTCAGCGTCATGTTCTTGGCGTAGCTGACGCTCCGCCCGTGCAAGAACAGGACTCGCTTGGCTGAGTCCTTCTGCTTTAGACGGTCCAGCAGCACGTCCACTCCAAAGGCTGCGCGCCGCCGAGGGGAAAAAGCCGGCGAGGCGAGTCACGCGAGGGCCACGTAGGCAAAATCACGTGAAGGCGGCGAAGGTTACTCACTGAGGGAGGCCGGCGCCCCCGGCCCGCTGGCCTTCAGGCAGTACTTGACCTTGAAGCTGCGAACGGCAGGCCAACAACAGCAGTTAGGGAGGGCGGCCCAAGGCGGCGGCGGCGCTCGGCGTCTGGCTCACCAAGATACGGCGGCGCCGGAGACGGGCAGCACGCAGCTCTTCTCCTCGGGGTTGATGATCTGAGGGCTGATGTCCAGCGTGGCGTTGACGCTGATCACCGGCCGCGCTCTACGCACACAGGCGCACGTTTAAGTCCACGCCGCTCCTCCACCAAGTGTCTCCAGTTGCTCCAAAATGCCGCCGCTGGCCTCTTGGCAAGTGGGAGCGCCGCACTCCTAGAGCTCGGGATTTGTTTTCCCAGTCCCTGAGCTCCCTGCCCGCTGCCTCGGGTCTGCGCGGCACCAGAGCGGCCGGCGACTCCTTTCTTGCCGTCGCCGGCTGCTCCCTCGCGCCAAACCATCGGCGAGCCTCCTCGCTGCCCGTCTTTCGAGCTCATTTTTGGGATCAGGCTTTTGAGATTCAGATTCTGAATTTTTGTGCCTTCTCCTGCCTTCGTTGCCCCTCTGCTTGTTTCTTGTCGTCTCAACTATTCTTGCTCCGTGTGGGGGCGCCCGTTTGTGCACGGCGCCGCTTGTCTCCAAGCGCCCTCCCAATACACTGCGGTTGTTTGATGGCAGGGGAGGCGTCGCACACTTTCGAGCGGATGCCGCGGCAGGCGGCGCTCGTGCACGCCCACTCGCACAGCTTCAGACATGCCACAAAAAGACACAAGCACGCACGCGCACTCGCTTGCACGCATGCTGTGGTGCCACAGGCGCAGACACGCACAAAAGCAGCGGCGCGACACGGCCGAGGCGACTCACCTGTACAAAACAGCCCTGTCAGCTCCAAAGACCCCCACCAGCAAATCTGCGCAACACACACACACACGACAGGTTTCGCGGCCGTCAGCCCACCTGGCGGCAACCCCTCCTCGGCATGCCGGTGCGCCTACCCGGATAGCCGTTGCGGTCGATGTCAGTGTTTCCCGTCATGGAGTAGCCAAAGCTGGCGGGCATGGAGCTGGACGCCCACTGGCCCCGCAGCACCTGGCGGGTGGCACACGCGGCACGCGTTTAGCGTGGATGCTATGCTCGCTAACACACGCCGCTAGCAACAATCGCTGGCGTGCGCCTCAAACGCACAAAGCAGCTTCCGTCTCTTCATATTCACAACGATTCATTCTGGAGAGCAAAAGAAAACATTTTCTTTCCTCTAAGCTCTCAAAGCCAACAGAAGTCAGTCGACTTTGTTTTATTTTGTTTTTGTCTTGACGATGGCGCCGCGCAAGTGGCTGCCGTTCCAGCAGCTCCTCAATGTTGTTCTTCTACTTCTTCCTTTCAGAACTTTGCTGCTGTGATTTGGGAATTTCTCCATTGCCAGACGCATCGAGGATTTTGTATCTTGTCTGAAGCGACAAGTTGGGTTTTTTTGTTTTTGTGTGTGTGGCAACACCAAATCTGGATTGCGCAATATTTGTCATGGCACGTAATGGATGGCAAGCGGAGCCAGGCGGGGCGGCGAGCTCGGGACGGCCGCAGCAGGGCCGTTTATCTCGCGAGAGCGCCCCGGAGAGCGCAAACGGCTGCCGCGGCGCTCGTACCTGCGATGGCGCCTGCGAGGGGCCTTGAGCTCCGCCGTTGTGGATGTAGACCTGGCCCAGGTGCTCTAGACCGCCGTAGGGGGCCGAGATGGCCACGTCTGGAGAAGCACGCAAGGCGTCAGCATGCGCACGCCCACGCGCCCGTATGCGGGCCTACCGTTGTAGCCGTCCATATTGAGATCTCCCAGCGCGGCGACGGACGAGCCGTAGCGGGCGTAGACTTCAGAGCCGATGAGCATCCGCGGAGGGTGGAAGGAAAACCCTCCTCGGCCCAAGTAGACGCACACCTGGACGCCGTGCGGTCAAGACGGGCGCCGTGGCAAAGACGCCGGCGGCGCAGATGTGCGTGCGTGTGCCTTACCTGTCCCACCTCCCTCAGCTTGCCGTCGGAGCCTCGGTCCATGAAGAGGGGCGCGCCCACCAGCAGGTCCGTCAAACTGAGCGCACGCACGGGCAAGCGTCACCCACGACCACGTCGTTAACATTCGGCCACTCGCCACTCACCCGTCCCCGTTGACGTCGCTGGCGGCGACCGCGTGTCCGAAGTAGGCGGCCATCTTGAGGGGACGCCGAGAGAAGAGAGAGGTACGTTTTGGGCTGGTGGCCGCAACAGAGGCAAAAGTGCACGCAAAGGAAGATGCGCAAATGTGTCGACGCGTTTGCGCGACCGCCGCCAACGGGAGCCGTCGTCGCTTGCGCCTTTTTTCCAACGTGCGGCGCCTTCTGACGCGCTCCCCAGGCGGCTCTGGACCGAGACTCTGGCCGTGGCCCGCGAGTGCAACCTGATTTACGAAATCACATCTTGCCCTTCGAGGGCTCTCGAGATACGCAAAGAAACTCGACGTGATGAAAGTCGGGATCATTCCGTATTTCCCTCCTCATTTAGAAAACGGACGGCGGGCACTCGTCACCTCGCTAATTCCACGCAAAACATCAAAGTTTGTTGTCAAAGCCCAACGCCCTCCGGAAAGGAGGATGCCGATAAGGCGATAGCCACGGAGGCTTCGTGACGCATCACGAGAGTTGCGCGTCTGCGTGGTCGTGGCCAAAGCGCCACTCTCAGGAAAGGCGCAGATAAGCGAGGCTCGTCGGGCGCCGGCGGAAAGCGGGAGCGCACCTGCCAGCGACAGAACGCCGGCCACTTCCTCACCACGGTAAACGCGCGCTGGGACGGCGGCGCGCTCACCTGAGTTCCCGTGAAGTTGACCATGGACTCCATGTTGTGGCCGTTCAAGATGTTGACCTGAAACGGGGGACGCGGGTTAACGCGTGCGGGTGCACGCGCCGGCGCGGAGCGAGCGTGCGACTCACGTAACCCAGCGCCTTGTCGCCGCGCGGCACACCCGTCACGTAATCTGCAACGGCAACGCCACTCGTCAACTTCCAAAGGGCCTTCAAACGGAATCTCGCCAAAATCGTCCCGCGCGGACAAAGCAGCGGCGGAGTCGCGCGGGGGGCGGGGCCTACCTTCTTTCGCGTCATCGTTGAAGTCCGCCACCGTCACCGAATATCCTGGTGAGGAAAAAAAACACAGAACCAGAGTCGGCTGGAGCGTCGGAAGCCTGCGCTGGCGTTCCCGCGCCGGCGTCCCCACGCTGGCGTTCCCGCGCCGGCGCTTTGCTCACCCAGGTAGCTGTCGTCGTACTGGGCACCGGCCGACTTGGTGGCCAGCGTGTTCCCGTAGGGGCTGATGTAGCTGCCGTCGAAGCGGGCCAAGATCTCAGACACGTCGTCCGATATCAGCTGACCTGCGGGGGGGGGGGCACCAAACGCAAAGACCCTGGTCAGCTGCGGCGAGCAAAAGCGCGGACGCGAGAACCGAGAGCCCGCAGCGGGTCTCGGCGGCGGCTCTCTCGCCAAAAGCGCAAGACGCCGATGGCACTTGGGGGGCGCAAAGGCGGTGCTGGCATGACGCCACGCCCCAGTTTCAAGTGACCGCTTCTTCTTTTTGAGTGATTTATTTTGAACAAACGTGACGCCACGTCAGAGTTTCCAAAATGAAAGGCGCGCTGCGAGTTTGTCGAATGCGTCAAGGGGGGTTTCTCCTCGTCTTCTCTTGCGTCGCCACCCGGCGGGCCACAAAAAGGGCTCGGATGCTCAAGGGGAAGCTGAAAGGGGGAAGGGGAAAGGCATCTGACAGGACCTTGCCAGTAGAAGCTTCCGGGTCCTCCCACCACCACGCGCTTGTCCATCTGCAACACACGCACACACGCGGCCCCCCTCAGTGCCCGAGTTCCTCGTCAGCGCGCCGGCACGGCAAAGGGGCGGGGCCACCTACCTTGAGGAAGTCGGCGCTGAAGCCGGCCTGGCAGAAGCCCTGCCCCTCCGGAGAGTTGGCACCTGCGTGGGGAAATGATAAGGCGACGGGGCCGGTCGGGGGAGGACGCGGCGGCCCGACGGCAACGCACTGGATCGGCACGGGGAGTACTCCACCACCGTCTGGTCTTTCTTCAGGAAACACGTCCCCACCGGCTCGCGCTCCGACACCCCGAAGGTGGACCACTGGTAGAGCGGCGCGCACGCCTGCGGGGGCGCCGCGCGCGCACACCAACAACAGCAAAGAAGAAGAAGAAGACGACATTTGGGCACTTTTAACCCTTGTTTCTACAATTTTTGTAGATTTTTGGTTGTTGTCATCTTTAAATCAAAGACAAAGCATCAAAATTGTGTGATATGAAATATTCCAATTCATGTTTTATAAATAAAAAGATATATTGATCATAGCACAGTACTGCTTTTATTGTCCATCGAGGGCAAAAAAACAAAGTCAAAAATAAGAACTATATATGTATGTATAGTGCTGATGCCACTGAACATGTCAAGTGGTTGAAAGTCAAATAAATATTCAGGAATAATAGTTTGACAATCTTTGTCAAATTGTATGTTGCGTCACATCAAATTATTTTCATAGACCACAGCACAAGGGCTAAGGCCGCCAATGAGATCTCGGGGGGGGGGACCAAAAAATGTTCAAAATGGCAGCTTGAAGAAAACGCGCGACATGCAAATGTTCCAAAGGTTTAGCCAAACTTTGGGATTTTTCCATCCCAGGTGCTTTGGATTTGTCCAATTTCCATGAAAAGCTACCGCGCTGACAAGGGCGGCGGCCATTTTGCCCCACTTGCCCATTTGGCACCAGCAAATTTTGCACCGCGCAGCCAAAAGGGGACTTTGGACCGGCGCCAACTACAACTCAAGACTGCCACGGACGTCGACTGGAACCCAAATGTTGAGCACCAACCGACCAATCGGCGTCAGGCCTGGAGAACGTTTTGGGGGGTGAGAAACAAGCAAAAGGACAAACGGCGCCGTTGTCATAATCTGGCTTTGAGGGCACCGATGAGGGCGGCCAATTTGGGCTCACCCTGACAAAAATGGGCAAGACGTGGCAAGCCAGGCGGGCCGTTGGGTGTCAACAGAGCACGCGCGGCGCCACTTTGAAAAAAGCGAAGTGAGTGGCGAGCGCCTTGTCCAAAATGTGCCCTCTGTCGACACGAGCCGGGTGGGCCGTCCCCCGACCATTCGTGTCGTTGTCAAAGGCCACAGGGGGAGGGTGGGACTTGATTTTCTGGGCAAGGAAGAGCGTCGACTCTCTTCTTGAGACCTTCGCTCCTTCTGTCGCCAGCCCACAAATAGCGCTCGCCAACTTTTTCAGCGAGTTGGGCTGGAACAAGTTTGCCAAGTACGATTAGCGAGAGCCGTCGCGCCTTCCATTTGGCCTTTGTGTGAAAACGGCGCGCGACTGCCGTCCGCCGACTAAAAGGGGAGCTTCCCGATACGGCTTACCAGGATGTGCTCGCCGTCCGAGCGCACCGACGCGCCGAACCACTGCTTGGATTTGAACTCCATCTGCGCGCCGTCGGCATTCTTTCTGTCACCTGCCAAAAGAAAATAAAAAATAGAATCAACAGTGCCGGCCAGCCTGCGTGCATGCGTGAGACTTTTGCAGGGCCCGCCCCGACACCACGTGACCTTTGGCGGGTACGGGCGGACCCCCCAGGGACGCGGGAGGGCGGCCATTTTGCTTCGAGGGTTCGGGTCCGGACGGTTTTGGCGGCTTTTAAGCGCTGCAGCCAACAAGTCTGTCAGTATTTGTGGCACCGTCATGCTTTGTTTTTCCAAACCAGGGGGTTGGGGCAAGCTGTCACGCTGCTATTTGTGGGCGAGCGTGACCAAGCCTTCACAACGGAAACTCATTTGGCCTCCACGACGGAAACAAAGCCATCCGAAGCTCCAAAAATGGCGCAAGAGTCGAGCAGCTCACTTCCTGTTCTGCGGTGACGCATGCACGCACACACACACACACACACACACACACACACACACACACACACACACACACACACACACACACACACACACACACACACACACACACACACACACACACACACACACACACACACACACACACACACACACACACACACACACAGCAATAATCCCCAATCATGCTGTTGAATCATGCAGGCGACACTGATGGGGGGGAAACGGGCCGTTCCAAGCGTTGGAGACGTTGCATACACATTTGAAAGAAAAGGACGGCTAAATTCCAACAAAAAAAAAAGTCTTTGCCATTCTGGATTTCCCGCAAGTGTGCGAAGTGATGACGGAAGGCAAGCAGGCGTACCTGAGGAGTCGAAGAGGACCTGGCGGCAGGCGGCGGCGCCGCCCGCCCAGGGGCAGCTGTAGACGGCGCCTCGCTCCAGCACCTCGCCCGACGTGTTGGCCCGCGGCGCCCCGATCAGGACGTCCGACCTGAGCACATCGGCACAGTCCGGGTTAGGGTTGCTCACGCATCTTTTGCCACGAGCGTGCATCGAACGCCAAACGAGCTCGCGGCTTGGAAGATTCGCCTCAGAGATCATCCTCGTCTCTGCCTGGTCGGGGCCCAAACAAATCGGGCCACCAACTTGAAACGTGAACCCTCTTCGAGGATTTCCCAGCCCAAAAGGTTTGCGTGGGCGCGCACGGCCGACAACTCTGGCGCGGTCAAGCCGTTCAGCGCTGACGGACTTGAACACCTGCGCTGATGGAACGGCGCCATTCACAAGTTGCCACATTGTGACCTGATTGGGCGAGATTCGAGCCTGGGAAGATTTTTTAAAATTTTGGCCGCATTTCTCAGTTTGAAGCTGGACGCCGGGATGGCATCTTCACGCGTGTGTTTTGGGGGGGGCTCACCGTGTGTCGGCATCTGCGGAGCGGAGTCCCCAAAACACCAGTGAAACCTTCTCAATGCCTTCTCGGCTGTATCTGGAGCAGAGACGATTGGAAAAATATCTCGCGTGGCGTGCCGGCCCTTCGACGGTCGCAGCCATTATTCTTGTTTGAGATTAGGACAAACTTGATACGAGTGCGACAACGTCATTTGTGGCAGCACGCCTGCCAAATATCACACTTTTACTCTTGGCGGGACTGCGGAGTTTCCCGGCATCAAACCATCTTTCCTTTCGTCACACTTCAGGCTTGATTACATTTCATTTAATAAGAATAATAATAATAACACATTTCACTTATAAGCGCCTTTCAAAACAATGAAAAAAAAAGGGGAGTTTCTAAATTACCCTCTTAACTCGCCCCCCCAGAACCGCACTTTCAACCTCGTCAACAAGGGACGTGGGTTCAAGTTTGGAATTGAAGTCCTGAGTGAAGGCAAAAGATCGAAGGGCGCCTCTAAATCGCAGATTCATTTTAAATTTGTCTCTCCTTTTTCTGATTTATCATTTTATCTGTGGTTATATTGTTCTTGTTTTGGTTGTAAAGTGTCCTTGAGTGTCTTGAAAGGCGCTTAGAAATGGAATGTATTCTTCTTCTTCTTCTTCTCTCGTCGTGTGTCCAATTATGGACACGAGCGGGACGGAAGTGAAGCCGAAGCCTTCCCGGAGAAAACTGCGGCGCATGCGCAGAAGCCCGGCTCCCATTTTTTTGGGGGGGCGACAACCTTCCCAAAAGTGGTTGAAAAACAAAAACAAGCAAATAAGTCGCCACCGCCCGCCCTTGTCAAGTGAACCAAGCCAAAGCGCGAGCTCGTTGCGGTGTAAATGTGGCGAGAGGGTCGCTTCTTCTTTCTTACTGTTGGTTGTTGGGGGCTTTGAAGAAGTCCACCGAGAAGCCGAAATAGCTCCCCGGCGGACCGTCGTACACCGACGGCCGCTCGGCGTCCAGGTTGAAGGCGCCGCCGTCCCGCGCCAACACGACCACCAGCAGCACCGCCGCCGCCTCGACAACGCCGACGGCGGGGGGACGGTCGCGCCGCCGCCGCCCCGGCCCCGCTGCCATGGCCGAGTGAGGCAAAGAGGGAGAAAGGGGCTTGGAGACCGGAGCTTTGGGAGACTGTCGCCCGCTTGCTACCGCCGGCTAACGAGCTCCTGAGCGAGCGAGCGCGCGTCCTTCTCGAGCGTCGCCGGCGTCCCGGTTTCGTTCACCTTGCGTCGCCGGGAAAAGGGCTGCGTCGTCGGGCGAGCGGCGGCTTGTCGCGGCTGGGAAATATTTGAGCGAGTTTGGCGGAAGGCCGGACCAGGAAAACAACCTGTGACGTCACGCGCAACCAGCGACTCCCTGTGAAAAAGCGCTACCTGGTTTTCACAATAAAATACATTTCCTAGACACCCCCGCCCCCTTCATTTCATCCTCAGGCTTCGTAAAACGCCCCCTCCGCCACGACGGGCGGCAAAATAAATACTCGCACCTGTTCAAACTCCCGCATCCATTTATTGAAGCGATGATCTTAGAAAATGGTCGCTTCGTGCTGTCCGGTCGGATGTATTCGCAGACGTGCCTGCTGAAGAAGAGAAAAGACAGCGATGGATAGCAGCGAAAGCACCGAGAGCCCTCCAAAGGATTCGAGGATGAGCAGCGCCGTTCCAAGGGATCATGTGCGCGGGTGTGAGCGCAGCATCTCGTCCCAGGTACCCAGCCAGCGACCCAAAACCCCCCCAAAACCAAACAGAGTTGCGTCCACGACTTTTCTAAGCTTTGTAGTCAACTTGAATCCCTCGATGCTCTCGTGGGTCGGTGAAGGATCCACAAAGTGTTCGTGGAGTTAGTTGCACGTTTGCCAATCTGCTTGGGACAAATGCAGTTCTCGTGGTTGCCAGCAGAGGGCGCCGTCGCATCGTGACACTGTGGCAAAACTCCAAAGCGCGTTCAGAGATCCATTTCAAAAAGAAATGCAAGTGTGAAATACGCATGAATTCAGTTGATATGAAAGTATGAGAAAACGCACAAGATCACGAGGACCTCCGATGCGGTCGTCACGAGCGACACTCGGCACGGTGCAACCCCCCACGGAAGCACGGATGGCCCCGCAGCAAGAATCAATCAGGCCCATGTTGAAGGTCAACAGCAAAATGGATCGTTCAAAGGCATTGATGGAAAACGAGACAGAATATTACTTGGTCATAAAACCCCGGAGATCCTTTTTCATGCATCTATTCAGTCGTAGTACTGTAATTGGACATGCGTGGCCCCAAAAAGTGAGGAGGGAACTAAAAAGAATCGGAACCACACGCTTTTAGCATTCACACAATGTAGATCACGAAAATACCGACCAAAAAATGTTGACGTGTAAAACAAAGGCAAGGGAGGGAGGGGGCGAACGCTGAATGTTTACTCTGCGATGTTCCTCACGAGGGTCCGCCGCGCGGGACGTCGCCTGGACCAACTTTGACCCAGGCGTCGATGACGTTATGTCAGTGCGTGTTTGCCTCGTGTCGTGCTGCCTGGATTATTGGGCGATGAGGTCATAAATCCTCCTTAATCTGCTTTGAGGCGCCAAGTGGAATTTTGGGATGAGAGCGGCAAATCCCGCGAAAGCAAAACTTGGACGCCGTCATTTTGCGGCGGCCCGCCCGCCGACCGAGCGCCCCTCCGCCAAATAAGACGCAGTTCATTGGACCAAAGGAGGGCGATGTGGAAAGTCATTCCAAAAGTAGCAACGGTCCAAGTGGACTGACTGGCCTTTGGAAGCAACGGGAGGACCAAGTGCCAAATTCAACATGGCCGCAGGAAAAACATTTCATCAAAGAGCGCCCCTTACACGTCTAACGCCCAAGAGGACGGATTGCTGACAAAATACGAAATAATAATAATACATTTTATTTATAAGCGCCTTTCAAGACACCCAAGGACACTTTACAATAACAAAAAACACAAAAAGGTTTTCACAATAAAAGACATTTCCTAGACACCCCCCCCCCTTCACTTAATCCTCAGGCTTCGTAAAACGCCCCCTCCGCCACGACGGGCGTCAAAATAAATACTCGCACCTGTTCAAACTCCCGCATCGATTTATTGAAGGGATGATCTTAGAAAATGGTCGCTTCGTGCTGTCCGGTCGGATGTACTCGCAGACGTACCTGCTGAAGAAGAGAAAAGACAGCGATGGATAGCAGCGAAAGCACCGAGAGCCCTCCAAAGGATTCGAGGATGAGCAGCGCCGTTCCAAGGGATCTTGTGCGCGGGTGTGAGCGCAGCATCTCGTCCCAGGGACCCAGCCAGCGACCCAAAACCCCCCCAAAACCAAACAGAGTTGCGTCCACGACTTTTCTAAGCTTTGTAGTCAACTTGAATCCCTCGATGCTCTCGTGGGTTGGCGAAGGATCCACAAAGTGTTCGTGGAGTTAGTTGCACGTTTGCCAATCTGCTTGGGACAAATGCAGTTCCCGTGGTTGCCAGCAGAGCATCGTGACACGGTGGCAAAAGGTGGCAAAACTCCAAAGCGCGTTCAGAGATCCATTTCAAAAAGAAATTCAAGTGTGAAATACGCATGAATTCAGTTGATATCAAAGTATGAGAAAACAAACAAGATCACGAGGACCTCCCATGCGGTCGTCACGAGCGACACGGTGCAAAAAGCACGGATGGCCCCGCAGCAAGAATCAGGCCCATGTTGAAGGTCAACAGCAAAATGGATCGTTCAAAGGCATTGATGGAGGGACACAAGGACACTTTACAATCACAAAAAAAAACACAAAAAGTGAGCAACTTGTCACCCGCCGGCAGCCAGTTCAGAATTCCATTGTGCCAGCTCATCACGTTTGTTGATGATCATGTGATCAAACGGGGGAGGCAGGCAGAAACTAAAGAAGAAGGAAAAAAAAGCAGGAAGGTCGCAGGAAGTTCACGGGCTCAGCAGACTTTGGAAATCCCCCTTGAGGACGTCCCAGGAGAAACGGGACGTGTCCACCTGGGGACACAAAACAAAAGAGCACACAATAATTGAAGCAAATGGGAAGGACACGAAAATAAGGCGCACTCGCCGCTGATTGAATATCGACATTTGCGGCTTCCGCGCATCTCAAATTGGTCTTTTCTTCCCCACTCAAAAAAAACAACAACAAAAAAAAAAACAACTAACCACCCAAACCAAGTGACCATGGCGGCGAGCCCTGATTCAAGATGGCGCCCTCTGGTGGTTGTTCACATCCATGCATTTGCCTGCCTTCCGCCTCAAGCCCAATTCTTGCCTGTGTGTGTGTGTGTGTGTGTGTGTGTGCGCGTGTGCCTGTGCGTGTGTGCGTGTGTGAGCGCGCGTGTGTGGGCGTGTACTTGTGTGTGTGTGTGCGTTCTACCTTGACGGCGTGTGCACGTACGCGGCTGGGTCGGCCACAGAAGCTGCGCAACCTCTTGAGGAGCTGCTGGGAAGTGGCGTACAGGTACTCCGCTGAGGGCCCAAAAAGGGGCGGGGTTAATTTGGGGGTGCGTCCACATGTGTGTGTATGTGGAGGGGGGGGCGCATGCTTACCTGGGAAAATTTCAGGGTACACTAAAGCCTTGGGACACAGCGGGTAGCAGCCGCAGTGCACCGCCTCCAACCTGAACGCAGCGACACACACAATCAACCTAAGGCGATCGGGCGGCGTCGAGGGCGACGTGACGCGCGTCTCACACGGCGACTCCGAAGAACTCGTGCCGTGCCGTGGACAGGACCACGTCGGCCTGGCGCAGGATGCTCAGGTAGCGCTCTCGGGATTCCTGGAAGCCCCAGTGCAGCACGTGTGAGTCCAGCAGGGGGCGGCAGCGCGCAAACACCTCTGAAAAGAGCGGCCGGCGAGTGAGTGCGAGCGCCGATGGCTCTCGGCCCGGTCGCCTTGCGTGTGCGTACCCGGCACGTCGGTAAACACTTCCCCGAGTACAGACAGCAGGAAGTCCAGTCCTTCTTCTTTCAACTTCAACATGGTGCTGAGGAACAACTCGGGATCCTTGTCGTGCTCCCTCCAAAAACACACACACACACACACACACACACACACACACACAAGGCATCAATCGCCAGCCGTTGCCGTTTGTAAGAACTGAGACGTCAACACGACGTTGGTGCAAATGCGGGCGGCAACTACGGCGGGCCTCATGTGAGGCTGCGAGTATCCAGGGCACAAACAGATTAGCGGCAAAGATGAGAAGAAGATGAAGTCTGCCGGCCGCTAATCCTAATTTGAGCGCAATAAATGCGGCATGGCGGTGCGGCGGCTGTAATCCAGCTGTGTTTTGCTCAGTTGGGAGCCGATTAGGGCGGCCCCGCCCGTGTCGCCGACATGAGAGCACGGCCAAAAACACACAAGAGCAACGAGCGCCGCTGCCGCCGCCGCGCCGGCGGCTCGTGGCGCTCGCATCGCTCACCTTTGCAGCTTTGCGCGGCGACGAGGCACGCGAGCCCTGCCGGCTCCGTTCGGGCACGCGCATCCAGTGACACGCACAAGATGGCAAACTACGAAAGCCCTCACGACAGCCCCGAGACACGCTCGCCATTTGTGAAGCCCGCTATCAAACACGTGGGACACGTTTAGAAGCCCCGCGCGGAGAACGGCGCCGTCCGCCCCCGCTGGCCCCCCCGTAATACCTTCACCGATCGACGTGCCTTTCCAAGAACGCCATCGGCGGCTCGGCTCGGCGATGCTCACGATATTTGCGAAGGGCAACGGGAGCAAGAAAGCGGGCCGGCGCCTCACCAGCGGTGCGGCCAAACGATGTGCAGCGGCTTCGCATCCGGTCGGGCAGCGGTGGCGCCCGCGGCCGTGACGTCATCGGCGTGCGGCGCCGGCGTGACGTCACACAGGAGTTTGGATTCGGGAAGCGGCCTGAAAGCAACAAACGCATGCGCACACTCGGTGAGGAGTCGAGACTTTCTGGGTGCAACCGTTGGCAAAATCAGTCCGAGTTCCAACGCGGACGTGACGGTCCTGTCGGTTGCGTGAAAGCACGTTTGGGGGTTTGTCCTCGTCCTCGGCAGCCATTCGAGCCATTTCAGTCAACGCGGCCGATTCAGAAGGCGGGTGGGCCTTTTGTCTTAGGAAAACCACACGACAACATTCAGCAAACGTTTTCAGCCTTTCGGGGGCAGCGCCATCGCAAACGCGTCAGGAACAGCCCGCCGCCTTTGTGGCCCCCCCGCCGCCGCCTCACGGCTGAGCGGGCCTGACGCGGCCGGGGGGAGGAGCACAAAGGCGCAGGGCTCGCTCGCAACTTCCCGTCGGAAGGCCCAAGCGCCGCATCAGCCTCGAGCGGAAGGACTTGAGCGGGATACCTCGTCCCGAATGACCGACAAGTCGCACGCACGCACGCGGATGAGCGCGGCGCGTCTGTGATGAGGTGCGGGATTAAGTGGGATCAAGGTGCTCAGCAGATGTTTTGGCGATTCCACTTGATCTCCTTTGATTAAAGAGCCAACGGGCGAGGTCAACACATGTGGCGGGAGGATAAGACGCCTCACGTGTCCACCACGCGCGCACGGGCGCCGTCATGCGTCAAAGTCGGGTTGCGGAAAAAGCCGACATCCCCAAAGCGAAGGCGGCGGGGGTCCACGACGTCACCGACCTGCTGACGTCAGCCAAGCACAGCGGGAAGTGAAGGACGCGACACTTTGGCCGGATGACGCGCACCACGTCGTCAGGGGGGCGCCGGCCCGGGATCTTGTTGAGGAAGGACGGCACGGACGACAGGAAGGAGTCCATGTTGAAGGCCGAGTTAAAGACCACCGCGTCGGCCACCAGACTGCCCACAAGACCAGACGCCGCGCGTGACTCGATAAAAGTGCGCGCAGGCCGAGGCTCCGCCCACTCGCCGCTTACCACGACAGAATCTGGTTGTAGCCGTACTGGAAGTCCCGATCCTGCTCCTTGCGCAGCGGGTACGCCAGCTGGTTCTCGTGGAAGTACAGGACCTTTTTCAGCCGGGCCAGGTCCGGTCGAAGAGCCACCAGCTCGCACAGGTTCAGAACCGAACTGCAGAACAAAACCCTGCCCGGCACAGGAGGAGACGCTCAGGGGCGCCAGTCTCGCCGTCCACAACCAAACAAGCCTCCCGGTCCAAAGTCTCACGGCGCCCGCGTGAACCAGACCAAGACGCTAAGCGTCCCGGCCCGTCATGGCCGTCGGGAAATCGACCAAAAAATGTGCTCGGCGTTTTCCCGATTAAGTAAAGGCAAAGGTCACCTCACGCCTCACGGCGCCGGTCGGGTCCCGGTCCAGGAGGTGGGGCTGACCCACCTGTAGGCCGGGTTGGGCGTGACGCGCTGGCTGAAGTCCAGCGCCGAGGTTCTAGCCTTCCAGTGCCACTTCTTGGCGGGCGCAGTGAAGGCCACGCACGAGTCTAGATGGGCGCTGAGCAGGTCCAGCAGCTGCTTGTGGGACCCCCCGTAGAACGGTTCCAGGAGCAGGACCCGGGCGGGAGGCGGCGCAGCCTGACGGCAAGATGAGAAAGTGAGGCGGCGGCGGACGCGTCGAGTGAGTGACAGGTGGGGCGGGCGACTCCATTAGGGACACAATGCCAAGTCATTTGTGGCGGGCGCCGCGTCGGCCGCGGGCCCATCAGGCGTATCTGCCGATGCAAATGAGGCGGCCTATCGGCACGATGGGACACGGTGGGCCATCATTACGGCTCTCATTGTGCTGCCGACAGCCACGCGCGTCCTTGGCGGACCCGCGGCAACGGCGCCTCGACGATAACATCGAGGTTACGCGCGCCTCTCATTGTGCCTCTCATTGTGACGCTACCGCCGCGCCGCTCCCCCGTCCCAAGGTCGGAGGAGGTCGTTCGCAGGGGGGGGGGCCGTGGCCCATATACGTTGTCAGAATGTGACAGGGATGGGATGACCCCAGAGTGGCTTTTCCAAACTCTTGACACGAGCGACAAAGGGAAGGCCGCAAAACGTGCTGGACACTTTCAGCAGTTGCAAAAGTCCACATTTGTGGCAGTGACGATTGTGTCACGACAGTCGGCTCGGCAAGATCCATCGGAGCAGGTTTCTCGTCTTCTCTTTGAAATGCTGCCTCGTCGGCGCGGTTTATGTTCGTTCTTTCTGTGCACAATGGCCAGAACGCAAAGATGGGGCGATGCGGTCGGCGTCGACGTGGACCGTGGGAAGCCAGCCATAGCAATGACGTCATTTCGCTCACGCCGCACCGGCGTCCGAATGTCACTTTGGGTGACGACTGACCACTCGGAGAACCAATCCGCCGTCCGCGCCGACAACGGCCGCCGTTTCGTTGGACTCACGTCGCTTCGGGTTAGCCGCGCTAGCTGCCGCGTTAGCAGCGTGCCGAGCTGCGCCGCGCCGAGCAACGCGGCCAAACTTGGTTTCTGGACGCTCGGTCGCCGAGGAGCGAACGTCGCCAAGAGTGGCCGAAGCCCGCCATAGGCAGCGAGTTCGGCCAAGAGCTAACAAGGCGACAAAGAACATGCACTCACCTCGGAGGACTCCATTGGGCTGGCCTGGCCGCCTGACGTCACGTGATGCGTGTGACGTCATCGCGCCCTTCCGTTTCTTTTTTTTTTTCAAAAAAAATTGTTTTTCAAAATATCGACCACACAACATCGGGCGAGCCAATGAACATCGGTTACACAGCCACAAAATAAGGTTATAAAACTATATTCTATATTCAAATAGAATATTTCAAAAGGAATATTCAAAATATTAAATATGTTACTCTTGAAACATTTGTGAATGTTTAGCAATTATTCATCGACGTGTCTTTATTAGTAGATCGAGAGACCGAAAGTAAATATCGACCTCAATCCAAAAAATTCATTTTCATTTATGGATGTGAAACATCTGAATGAGCAACCAGTTTTTCCTGGTCGTGACGTCATCGCCACGTCAGGGGCATGCATCATATACTGTATATGAGAGAGATGAAATGGACCAAATTGTGACATAGAAGGTTTTGAACAAACATCAGCAAATGGTGATTGTCTAATTCAGGGGTGTCAAACGTACGGCCCGCGGGCCGGATCCGGCCCGCAAAGGGGTTTAATCCGGCCCGCGAGATGATCATGTAAAACAGTACAGTAATCCCTCGTTTTTCGCAAAATGGGGACCAAAACCACCCGCGAAAAACAAAAATCCGTGAGGTAGCGACCAATTAACAATTTATTTTTAAATTGCCCCACGTGGGCCTTTGCGGTTGAGCAGAGCGCACGAACACACACACACACACACACACACACACACACACACACACACACACGGGCCAGGATCTCTCCGTGTGCAGCAGACGTGTTTATGATTAGTCAATTAAGGTTGTTTAGACAATTAAGGATGGAGGGCAGACGCTATCAATAGCACTCTCACATTTACACATTTAATAGCACTCTCCTTAGTTTGTAAGGTGTAGGCAGGGATTACATTTAGATTTTATATGCAAGTGTAAATGGTTTAAAACTTTGTTTCTTTATAAATCTCGTTTAATCTTAAAGTCCATTCCTATATTTTTCAATACCAATTACTTGTTAAAGTTTGTACAATCAGTGGGATCAGTTTCAATGCATATATGTGAATGATAAAAGTAAATTGCACATTTGTCGATGGAAATGTAAGGTGCTTCATGAAATGTTTTGTAAAAGATATGTTCATTAAATTTCAACATTTTCCTAATGTTCTTGTGCTTGTTTATACCAAAACAAAGGAAATACATATTGTTTTGGTTATTTCTAGCAAAGTATGGTATCATTTTCATGGTCCGGCCCACTTGACATCTACCGAGGCCGTATGTGGCCCACCATGTGAAATGAGTTTGACACCCCTGGTCTAATTGGATTTTTTTGGGGGGGGGAACAGAGTTATTGAACTATTCCATTCATCAATTCCCACCAGTCAGCAGCGCCGCGATGCTGCCCATCAATGAAAGGGCGTGTTCACGAGAAGAAGTTCCCGGGAGCATTTTGTTCGCTTTCTCTTCCATGGACTTGAATGGAAGGACCGCAGCTCCACCTCCACCTCGCCGTTGTCGCGTCCGGGTTCGAGTCCGGAGGTCGCAGCTCACTCGGGACCGTCCCGAGGAGGAGGACGAGCACTTGCTTTCGGAAGAAACGTAAGACGACCGGTCCAAGTTTGAAGGGCGGCGACGCCACAGCGTGAAATAAAGATGACGGACGCATTCAAAGAGACAGACAAACATCAAAACGCGAGATGCGGTGGAGGTTTTGTTGTCATTTGACACAATTGATCGCGACTGCAGCTGCAGTTGCAACAGGCCACTTTCAATGAACTTTGACTTTTTCTCATCTCACTGCTTTGGCGCATTTATTTGTGGCTACAAGCGTGAAACAGTTGAACATCCCAGCAAAGCAAAAAAAGACCGACAGGAAGTGGTGATAGTTGCCCCGGTCCTCGCCTCCTTTTCTCACGGCGCGCCGGGCGGCGTTATAATGAATCCCATGCTGCAATATGATTGGCTCCCGCACACAGGGAGGCCACGCCCCTCCGCACTCAGGTGCCATAGGAAACCGCGCACGTCGAATCAGGGGCCACTCAGACTTTCGCTGTTCTTCGAGCACGTCAGACAGGGAGGGTTTGTCCGGGGGCGGGCCTCCGCCTGTGCTCCCGCTAGCTTGGCTGGATCGGCGTCGCTGTGTTGTGCCTCACCTCGCTTAGCTGCTTAGCCAAGCTTGACTTTGCGGAACGCGTCTTTGGCTGAGGCCTGGTCGGGACTGAACGCGCGAATCGCCCACCGGCGCAAACGTGAAAGGAAAAGCGGTCTGGTCGCGGTCACAGGTGAGCGTGGCGGTCTCGGTCCCCGGCCGAGTGCATCCGGAATTCCTCCTCCTCCGCCCCCTCCTGCGCCTCCTCCTCCCCGAAACCTGGCGCCGCGGAGAAGCGGCCGGCGCCCGAGGGGTCCGAGAGTCCGGCGGGGCGGTGCGCGTCGACGGCGTCCGAGGGCGGCGGGTGGGCCCGCCTCTCCTGGGCCTCCCTCTGGCAGTACGAGTAGCGGTGGTTCATGTGCTGCGAGTACGAGCCCGAGTGCGAGAAGCGCTTCCCGCACTTGTCGCACTGGTACGGTTTTTCTCCCGAGTGCAGACGCGAGTGCTCGATCAGGTGGTGCTTGTGCTTGAAGGCCTTGCGGCAGACGCCGCACTGGTGAGGACGCTTGCCTGAGGGGACACACGAGCGCACACGAGCACACTCAACAAAGACGATTGCGACACTCCCGACGACGCACGTTCACGACACCAAAGTTATCGCACGCTCACGGACATCAACCCACTGAAAGAAGTAGCACGCTAGCCGTTGACGGCACTGGCTTGCGCCTCTTTAGCACGACATTGCGAGGCCCGACGACCACATCGACTTGCCGAACGCTTGCTGTTTTCGGCGTGACTCACTCTGTTGGGGAGGACGAAAAGGAGGAAGCATACCTGTATGCTCATATCGGTGTCTTAGGAGGGAGCTGCTCTTCTGGAATGTTTTGTGGCACAAGTCGCAGGCGTACGTAGCGCTGGCGGCGCTGCTCGCCGTCTTCACTTTGGACTCGCTTTCTGTCAGCTGCTCCACACCTGAGAGCTCGTCCAAAGACCCGTCCAACAGCTCCCCCTAATGCACGCACACACACGCGCAGATCATGGCAATCCCACACCTGTTGAGGAGGAGACACCTCCTGGAGCCCCCCCCCCTCCCCCCCCCCTGCTATGATCCCAAGTCTGGACAGGGCTTATCTTGACAGACAAGGGTAACCCTAATGCAAACCCACCAAGGCCCCCCCACACTGGCCACCGCCCCGCCCCGCAGCACCCACTCTGCAACAACCCACTCAGGAACCCTTTTAGGTACGATTGTAAAATACAAAGATTAAAAACAGAATGTCGAGAGATGAATCGCCCCCTAAAGTTGCCTCCCACACACGCGCGCACCCATAAGCGGCGGTGCCGCGGTCACTCACCCGGAAAGCTGTTTTCCATTGTGTTTTTCCGCCGTGCGCAATGTCGGCAAACGCGACCACCTCGCTCGCGTAGGCGTACGCCATTCGGGGCGTCAAGCCGATACCCAAGTCCAGGAGTGGGTACCGGGCGGGGGGCAGCGACATCGCCGGCGGTAAAGTGGCGTGCGGCGGCGCGGGCAAGTAGGCAGGACGTGCCGGAGAGGGATCGATGCCAAACGTGGGGCATTTTTCCATCCGCAGGCAGGTTCTGCCGCCGTCAGAGTCCGGGAACTCATTGGTGACGTGGAGCGGGTCTCGGTCGCCAGCGGATTCCGGTTGGAGACCATCGGATTGGGTTTTCTTGGCGCGTTCGCGCGACGGGTTCTTGGGCACGGAAAGATCGAGCGGAGTGTCGGCCCAAAGATGCTCCCAGACCGGGCTGCTTGGTGCGTAGGAGCTACTCTGCGAGTGCTTGGAAGACGAGGACGACAGGTTGAGCGGCGACCCACCGCCGTGTTCCAAAGGCTCGGGGCTTCTGCCCCCTGGACTCTTTGTCGTAAACTGTCCCGGGTAGGCATCGCCGTTTGACGACGCCGGCGAACGTCTCGAGATCCGGCGCGGTTCTGATCCGCCCCCCGTGGGAGGGCCGCGATTCCGCTGAGCGAAGCACTCCCAAACAAAGTCTTGCGGAAGGCCCACGGCCAAGGAAATCTTGAGCAGTTCCTCCGAGTCGGCTTGCGTGGTCCAGTTAGTCCGCACGAGCGACGAGTGATCCTCGAAAGGGCTTCCGGGGCTCACGCGAGGATCCTGAGCAGACGTGGGCCATTGCCAGGACTCCGAACCCGGACCGAGCCCGAGCCCGGCCGGCCGGAGGACGGCTCGGATGTCTTCGTTCATCTTGCACAGGTAGCGCTCGTGCTGATGTAGCGGGATGGCTCCCGGACAGGTCTCCTTGCAGAACTGGCATGAGTACAAGAGCGGGCGGGGTCCATCTGTCTGTTGTTTGTTTCGGTCCCGGTCGGCCGAGTCCGGGGCGTCGTCCGCGGAACTGAGAGCGGGGCTGCCGCCGAGGTTCTTCTCTTCCGTCCGGGCCCCGAGCTCCTTCGTGGAAGCTCCGGGTTTGGAAAACTCATCTGGGTTCCCGTCCGCCGTTTGCCTGCACGTGTCGTGGGTGTCCTTCAGGCTCTGTGGGGTCCCCGGCAGAAGGAAATTCACGCTCCATCTTCCCAGCCGGCCGCAGCAGCCCAACCCGTCGGCGAAGTCCCCGGGGCCCTTTGGTCCTCTACGGTGAGAGGCCGTCACAGGCCCGTCCGTCGCCTCGGACCGGACGTGGAGGCGGTATCGCACTCGGGCCTTTTCCAGCTTGTGGCGGAGCCGGGCCGGGGTCGGGCGGGGCTCCGGGGCGGGCTTGGCGGCGGACCCGACCCTTTGCGGACGTCTGTGGAGGCCGACCGGCCCCGCGCACTTCCTGCTGCTGATGTGGGAACTGTACGAGCCCGAATGGGAGAAGCGCTTTTTGCAGTTGCAGCACTCGTACGGTTTTTCACCTGGAAAAAAACAGCAAAATAAGAAAACATGTTGCTGGAGGCGGCCCGGTAGTCCAGTGGTTAGCACGACGGCTTTGCAGTGCAGAGGTACCGGGTTCGATTACAGCTCCGGCCTCCCTGTGTGGAGTTTGCATGTTCTCCCCGGGCTTCGTGGGTTTTCTCCGGGTGCTCCGGTTTCCTCCCACATTCCAAAGACATGCATGACAGGCTGATTGAGTACTCTAAATTGTCCCTAGGTATGAGTGTGGGCGTGGATGGATGTTTGTCTGTGTGTGCCCTGCGATTGTCTGGCAACCGATTCAGGGTGTCCCCCGCCTACTGCCCGAAGACAGCTGAGATAGGCTCCAGCTCCCCCCGCGACCCTAGTGAGGATCAAAAGGTTCGGAAGATGAATGAATGAATGAATGTTGCTGGAGGCCCGAGAGCCTCCCACCACTCTGAGCAGTCCTAATTTCTGATTTGGTATCTGACTTCCTGGCTTCACTTTTCACTCCCGCCCTCCCTTTCCTTTACAAGCGCAAGTCTTACTTCTGACCTTGGCAACAAAGTCGCCAATTTTCCCTTCTGCTCTTCTTCCAAGCGCACCTCTGACCTTTCGTACGAGGGCTCCCGTCCTTCCAACCGCACTTTGTTCCTTTCCGACTCCACGCGCGCCTTTTATTCCACGTACGCCGCCGACTTTTGCGCGACCCAAAGCCTCCCACCTCTGACAACGACGTTTGCTCGAGTTTTTCTTCAAACAGAAGGTCTGGAGGCCGCGGCGGGGCCATGCGCCGGCGCCACCTACCGCTGTGGATGCGCACGTGCTCCTTCAGGTGATGTTTGTACTTGAAAGCTTTTCCGCACTCGGTGCACTTGAACTTTCGGTTGACAACGCCGTCGTTCAGCAGCTGTGCGCGGCAACAACAGAAGGACAACTCAAACAAGCGCAACGGAAAGGGCGTGAAAGAAGATCAAGTGACGCTGCGGACAAGAAGAGACGTATGTCCTGTATATATTGCTATATTCCCAATGCTCTCTTAGCGGCGTTGCCGCCGGCACGCTTGTCAATTTGCGAAACCCAAAGCGCCGACCTGCTCTTTGATCGGCTTCCGCGCGCCGGCACGACTTTCCGCTTGAGCGCGTCGGTCGGCGGCGTCCGTCTCCGCCTCCCCCTCCCTGCGGCGGCCGCCTTCGGCGCGGTCGTCATCCCGGCCGCGAGGCGCCACCCCCTCCTCCGGGTCTTCCGGGTAGATGATGGCCGTGTCGCTCCGCCAAAGGTACTCGGGTAGCAATTGCCCTGAAAGTCCAAAAGCGCCACAAACGTTTCACGCCAAAGTTGCGTGCGGTTGCGATGTATCGCGGGTGCAACGCGAGAGACGCCGGAGGAAGTTGGCGGCGGGTTTGAAAGGGGGAATCAAAGGCCAAACGGTCAAATCCAAAACTTGCTGGAGGCGTTGCCGCGGCCACTCACCAAGCCTTTGTCCAGCTTCTTCTTCTTCACCACTTGGTCGTCGGGCTCGCGGCGTTGTGATGTCATCGTCCAACTCTAGGGGGGAAGGACTTATTTAACAGACACCAAGACATCATTGTGTGTGTGTGTGTGTGTGTGTGTGTGTGTGTGTGTGTGTGTGTGTGTGTGTGTGTGTGTGAGAAAGAGAGAAAGAGAGCATGGGTAGACTGTATTATTAGAATGCGTGTGTGTGTGTGTGTGTGTGTGTGTGTGCATTCATGTGTGTCCCCCCACCCCGCCCCCTTCCCACACACACACACACACACACTCAGTCAGGTTCCGGGAAGGTTTGCAGAAGTAAAAGTGCTGACTCAAGTGTGAAAAAGTTGAAGTCATGCTCTTCCTGTGAGGCGACCGCTCTTGATTGACGTCCATCGCCGGATGTCTTCGAGCGGACGTTGGGCGCTCCTCCTGAACTGTCCAAGGGAGGCCCCGCCCAGCCCGCTTGACAGCCGTTTGACATTTGTCAGGAGCGTTTCCGTTTCTTTCAATTGACCAAGTCCCGTTTGGATTTGAGAGCACGTTTGTTTGGTTTTGCCCGAGCCGCTTCTCCTCAGGAGGGTCGGGGGCGTACCGGAGGCCGACCCGGCCGTCTTGGGGCCACCCCGAATGTGTCCCCCCTCGACTCATCGATGATGCGGGAACACAAAGGAGATTTGCCTGCCTGCATTGCACCGGCGACGGCCCCCACAGGAAGCACAAGCCCGCCAATCGATTGCTCGACCTGATTCTGCCCGCCGCTCGTATCGTCAGCACGGGAACAACAGGCTAATGTGCTACCGTAGCTAGCGCTGTCACCGCACGCAGATGCGAACGCGCGGCGAACAAAAACCAGGGCGGGGGGGGCCGCCTCGGCGGGGTTTCATCGACGACCCTTCTGAGCGCTGGTCAATGCCTGGACTCGGGCCTCGGCTAGTGACGAGCGCTGCCGACGGCGGCGACGGCTGAGCACGGCTGCCGACGAGGACGCTTGACGAGTTTGGGTGGGCGCTCGCTGGACCTTCGTCCGGCTCCATCGGCAATTGATCGTTTTGCGCGCGGGCGAGTGTGAGCGTGAGCGCGCGACCTTGCCCGGGGAGCTCGGCCAACCCAACGCATTTGTGTCAGTGAGCGAAGAGGGGGAGGGGCCACCGTCGCCGTGCAAGAGTTGCGCTCGCATCGGGTTCGTCCCGTTAAGTTAAGTGATTGTGCAGAGCGCTTTGACCCCATATCGAATCGGAATTCCTTTGCGGCCGCTTGTCAAATGACAACAAATGGGGCCGTTTGGAACGGCGGCCAGTCGACGAGTCGGCGGCTGTAAGATGACCTGACTCGGTCGCGTGACGGCTAAAAGGCACGCCCCCACGTGCGCGCTCGCTTTCATGCCATCCTTTGCTCTTCTTCAAATTGTGACTTGACGCCTGCGGCGGACGACGAGGCACTCGGCCTGACGGACAAATTCGAAGGCAAACTCCGATTTCAGCATGTGGAGCGACGTCACAAGGCGCCATGACGGCTTTACTTTCTTGACAACAGGCGCCCGGCTTTGGCCTCACTTGTCTTGTCACACGGCGACCACAACAATTCGCAGGTTCCCGGTCAGCTGCTTGAACAGTGCCGCTCGTATGCGTCAAGTGTCGCGCGCGCACGCTCAGAGTCATGTCAGGAAGTTGCACAGAAGGATTCTTTCGAATTCTGCTTTGGAATTAGTTGATGTTGGGCAACTTGCGGTTTCTTGGTTTTGGATTTTATGGGAACACAAAAGTGGTTTCGCCCGTAATGACTTGTTCGTGCGTTCGTGCGTGCGCGCGCGTCTCTTACCGTTCTTCCTGCGCGGGTTTGCTTGTTTTCTCCTCTGGAAGCGCGCACGCTCCTCCATGTCCGCTCCGCAGAGGCGCGCGCGCGCAGGAGGGCGCACGCACGCACGCACGCGCGCGCGCACGGCAGCGGAACGGGAGGTCCGGCGCCTTCGGCTCCGTCCAGGTCCTGTCAAGCGTCACTTCGGGCCGGGTCCGGTGCGGAGCGCGCGCACACCCGCTCGCCCGCGTCCAACAATGAGGGCGAACCGCGGACGGCGGAGGTCCCCGCCGCCCGCCCCCCACCCCTTTGGCCCCGCCCCCGATTCCACCCCGGGAGCGGAGGAGGGGTCACGCGCGCGCACACAGCGGCCGCTTTGGGGTCGTGACGTCACGGCCGTTGCCACTCAAGTAACGTCACGACGCACGTCCACTTGCTGCGTCAATGCGAAGTGGAAAGTCTCCTCTTTCCCTTTTATTTCAGCAAAGACCAAAACTCAGGACATTTTCGTTCCTTTTGGTTGCTGGAGAAACATCAGATGTCGTCGCACTTTTTGGGGAAGTGTACCTGGACAACAACAAGACGTTTTCAATTGTTGGCTGCTCGCTGTGGTGCGGCGCAAACAGTGCGGCCCACCCAAATTGGGGCTCCTCTAATTAGGGTTGCGTCATATGAGCATTTGTTGGGGGGGGAGGGGCTGGCAGACGAACAACATTTTTTATTTTGTCAAACGTACCCACAAAAACATGCCCCCCCGTCACTAAGGTGCGCAGTGACGGGACAGAAAGTCTGCCAATCAGGCGGACTTTGTCACGAGGTTCGCCCCGTGACAGGAAAGGCTGCTTGTCTATGCGAGTGGTCGCCTTGGGGCGTTTGAGTGACAGCGCGCCGGCCGCGTGGCGTTTCCTGCCCATGCTCGGCGTGGCTCCGATAAGGTCAGCAAGGTCAGATAGCGCCTGAGCAGGAAGAGCATGGGAACCCCGGGGAGGGGGTCGGGGGGCAAAAAATAGCCACGCGTGTCAAGAAATCGCTCCCACCCCCAAACAAAGAAAGAAAGAAAGAAAGAAAGAAAAAGGAAAAACAGCGTCCGGTCCACTTCAGCTGCTGCAGTTTGGTCCACCAAAAGAAAGACCTGGCTCGCTCAAATCTTGTTTTGGCTCTTTTGGTTTGAGGCAAACAAAAGCGAAAAGTCACTTTTGCGCCCGCCCGGCCGGCCGGCATGTTTGCTGCCACTACGGCGGACTTTTCTGGACACTCCAGAAGCGGCCTTCCAGAAGCACTGATGTGCGTCTTTTGCACGGCAACCCCCTCCAGCGCGTGCGCGTCCAACAGTGGTGCGCATCTGGCCCAGCGCTTGACATGTGAGCGCCTCGTGGTCCGTCGCCGAACGCGCGTCTGTCCGTTTGCCACCCCGGGGATGGCGAGCGAGTGCACGGCACCGGCGAGGTTTGCAGCGAGCGGGATGGTTGTCTATGGGTCAGTGAATTGCGCGTCAACAAATGAGGTATCCCCCCCCCCCCCCCCCCACCGCACGACCCCCGGGGCGGGCCCGGGGTCTGGCCATCTGTCCCCGACTTCCTGCTGGGACGCTCGGCAGGGGGACAACGCTGATGGAGCCGAGCGGCTAATCCAGATGAGCTCCTAAAGTGAGAGCAGGTCAACAGCGCGGCCGGCGCATTTGGAAAATGGGCAGTTTGCGCCTCGGTGGGTGTGGACACAGCCGACGTCCTTCAGTGCCAATCGAGATGCCTCCTCGCATTCACTTGAAACGAGGCACGCCAGCATCTGCACTCGGGCTCCAAAACAAGCTCTGATGCCAAAGCCGTTGCCTCTCTGAATGGTCGCGTTCACCGATGCAAACCGGCACTCACGCTTTTTTTTCTGTGCACAGCAAAGCCCAGACCACAAGCACGCACGCACGCACAGGTTGAAGGTTTGGCTTTTCAGCTTGTTGTGATTCTGATTCTTTGCAGGTGCGGCAAAAAAACCCCAAACTAAGTGGCTGACTTCACAGGATGGGCTGCGGGTGACGCCTTCAATGCGCCTCACGCCTCACTCTTCGACCAAAAGTGGCCACGTTGAGCAGAGCGGCAAAGCGCTGCGGCAAACCGGCACGGAAATCACGATACGCCAGGGCTTCTGCGGGCGCCTTCCATCGGAAGCGGAGGAAACAAAGCGCAAAAGCAGAAATGAGAGCAAGGTCAGCGAGGAGAAACAGGCCGCCAACAAGCCCGCACCTCCTCCAATGTGAGAATCAAGCCCACGAGCCCAGCATGAGCGAAGAGGCGCCGGAACGCGTGCCAACCGCTGGCTCCTCGTCACATTCCCGTCACATTGGAAGAAAAGGCCACCGGCTGGCCGCTCAGTCAAACCGGCGGCGGCGAAGCATCCAGGCCGCTTTGGCCTTTTGGCTCCCACGCCGCACGCGGTGCGGAGGGGGGTGGGGCGGAGGAGGTCGTCATGGGAACCCCTCGCGCGGACAGAGACGCCTCAATGGGCGCTTTGTGTCAACGGGCCCGCGGGAAGACCGGCGGGGTCCGGATGCGCGCCGCGGAAGACCGGCAGGGACCCGACGCGCTCCAACGGAAACTGGCACGAGGGGAGACGTCCCGCCGCTCTGTCCCGTCCGCGCTGAATCGGGAGGAGAATCCTGCCTGGAAATCGATGTCTCCTGCGGGTCAGAGGTCACGAGCAGAGCAACCAACCCCCCCCCCCACACACACACAGACCTGGACGTCCCCAATTTGGAAGGCGTGCAAATGAAAGCGCATGCCTGCCTGGGACCAGCTTGGACTTCAGAGGTCAGAAGTGGCAACTTTTGGGTGTTACAGTGTCGGGCAGACATGGACGAATCGGTCCCTCAGCCAATTTTGGGCATGGCGGAGGGAGGATGAGAAGTTTTTAAAACGGACGGACCAAGCAAGGACGCAAGCAGGTTTTGCTCCGTCCCTTTAATCGTCCCTTACCGGGTTCAGTCTGTGCTGTCGGGAGGCAAAACAACAAGGCCAGAGTGGAGCTGAACAGCGCCAACGTTGGAGTTGTCGCCTCAACTGTAGTTTAGAGCAACACCGCCACCTAGTGTACGGTTAGAGAACATAAAGTACCAACGGGAGACGACGAAGAAAGCTTCGTGTTGCCAGTTTGGGCCCAGCGCCTGACTGGCGACATAGAGAACCCACCCCCTCGTCACTGACTTCAGCCTGCAAATAGCGGAGCCGCGTGTGCTGCCCTGGACTGCAAGCCCAAGCCCGAGCTTTGACTTGACCACTTTGGACTGCAGTTTTGCCCCGAACACTGGCGAGGAGGGGGCACGTCGTTGGTCTGTTTTTAGAATGGTCTTTGACGCCCTCTAGCGGACACAAGTTGTTCTCCTTACATGTTTTTTTTCCCCCGGTACGCGTCGTCTCTTGTTGACCGCTTCCTCGTCATTCGTGTCAATTCAGAGGAGAAGATTTTGAAGATGGGTCTCGTTATTGATTTATTTGGCTACATTTGAGAGCAGGAACGTGGGAAAATATCCAATCGACAGTAGTTAATATCGTACTGAACATAAATGCAGCACAAGTTTGCAGAAAGACACCCCCGCCGTTCCCGCACACATCATGTGACCCCCCCCCCCCCTCCCAGTGACAGTCTAGTGACAAAAGTCTTGTTAAGTCTTTGATGACAGTGCTGGTTGGTTATCTTTTACTGCCGCTTTACCTCACTGCCATTGTGATGGTGTAGTACTCTTCCATGCCGGTAGGGAGCAGCATCAGCTAGCTAATTGCCTTCTGCTTGGAGACAAGCGAAGTTTCCGGCGCGAGCCGATACAGCCAAAGTAGCTTTCATTGAGAAGTTTACCGGAGACGCAACGGCACCATTGTTCCCTCTAAACTACGCACCGGTCGCACACTCTCAGGGCACAAGAAGACCTTCCCAGCAGAGTGAACGCACTGCAAATGAATTCGATATCGAACCTTACCCCCCCTATCAATTTGCTGTGTCATTCAGTGAGTGACAGGTGTCCCAGCCAATCACGCCATACGAGAAGCGACGCTAATGCTAATGCTAATCCTTTCTCGTGGCGAAACGACCGGCCGGAGAATCACGTGACACGTCGACTCCCCAAACGGAAATAAGAATGAACCGTGGCTGTGGCAGTCTGCGCAAATAGAAGATCAAGCCGTGCAACTGGGTGAGTGAGGTTTGTTCTGTCAAACAAACATGCGGCAAAGCTTCAGTTGGAAATGGCAAAATCTGGACCAAATGGAAGCCGGACGACTTCAAGCGACACGTTCATCAGAAAAGTCATTTGAGTGACGTTGGAATGATCCAAAGACTCAAGATGGGAAAAGGGGATTGATTGGCACATGATTGCGGGGGAGCGCAAACGACCGGAAAAAGAAAAAATAAGCGGCTGTCACACAGAAAAACAAAAACCACGCGGAGCAAGTTAAGAGTTCTAATTAGTTGACTCCATTTTACTTGCTATTAAAATTAATGCACCAAATATTGCATTTATTCCTATTCAATGTGTTATAATGTTGCGTTAGTAATTATTAGAGCTGTCAGTTTAGCGCATTTATATCGGCATTAATTTAAATGAATATTATCGGGATCAAAATTTTTCTCGCGAGATTAACGCGGCAGACGTCACAGCGGATGTTACGTTCCTCTATAAATAAACCAGAAACAAAACATCAAGCGCGCTGCACAGGTCCACGCACGTTTGTTTTGCCAGCCACGGCAGCGCGAGACACCGAAAACTGATACTTAAATAGTTTATGAATGGAAAGTTTACTATTAAAAAGTTGCCAGATTGTTCCACTGACAAGACCAAAGTTACCTGTATGTTTTGCAGTCGTAAACCGAGCTATCATCATAGCACGTCGAGTCTGAAATACCACTTAATGGCCAAGCACACAGCTGACGTGCGTACTCCGCCCCTCGTCTCAGACAGACAGCTATGGATCATTTCAAAGCGAAGAAAATGGATGACACGACGAACATATTTGCTGAAGCCATAGCTAAATATATGGCTACTGCATATGCAAGCCTGTCAACATTGTCCACAGCTCCACTCAAGCTGAAATAATTCGCATTGCATCGAACGACTCCTGTTGGATTGACCTGGCGCTTTAAGAGGGGCGGGGCTGCCACTGACAGGTGACCGTTTGCGCGATGTATAAATAGCGTTTTGTTTCGTGAGTGAATACACTCGCTTCGTCGTCGGCATGGCTCAATGTTAAGCTACGCGTTTGCTTCTTATCAAGTCAGATGTGTAAAGTTAGCTTTGCAATCTGACGTTTAAACGAAGTAAATTGCATTGCAGCTGGGGTAAATCATGCCGGCGCTCCACTTCCGGGTTGGACCTTTGGGACTTGTAGTTCTTTTGTTCGATTCGACTTGATATGTTTGTGTTGTATGGTTTCTTACGTTTAAAACAATGAATAATGATGATGATCATGATACATATAGTGAAATCAAGGTTGATTACATTATTTATTAAACGTATTGTTAAATAAAGGTATTAATTAATGTCAATTATATACATATTTACATTGTGATGCAGAAAGATAGATATATAAATTTTTTTACTGCATTTATGTGTAGTTTAGGTTATTACCTGCTTCTGATACTTCTGTTACAACTACTACTACTACTTCTGCTGCAAAGTGCTCCAATAAATGATCAAAAAAGTACAGAACGGGAGATCCTTCCATGATGACCGACAATCCCTATTCCGGGGGGCCGTGAAAAACGGAATTAAATGAACAACTCCACTACGGATTGCCAGTGAGAGCCTCCATTACAAGCATCCGAAATGATGTCGACACAAAACCGTAGAGAGACTTCCGAGCAAGAAGGACCAACAGAATCAGCATAGCCTGACTGCTGTGTTCAAAGCAAATTGAGAAAAACGAAGTATGCAACCATTGCTTACATCCATTACAGGCTGAGTATTAGTTTACCTTAGATGTGCACTTTATAATGTTATATTGCGCTGTTTTGATTCCATAAAAAGAGCTGTTCAAGCAGCTGTTGTGTGACAAAATATTTTTTCACTGTTGTTGATGGACAGTAATATTGTGTGAGAGATAATGTGTGAATAACTGCTCCAAGTGAAAATGTTCATGTAAAATTGAAAATCGAAATTATTTCAGTAAATATTTGCATTTTGCACATAGAAAACTGATTCATGATTCCATGTTGATGAGAGCATTAAAATGGGGGAAAATAGGACAAAAAATACAAAAGGAAATTCAGAAACGATAAAAAATGCGTGAGTAATCATGATTAATTTTTTGTTAATTTGAGTTAATTATGACAGTTGAGTTTTTAATTAAATATTTTAATCGTTTGACAGCTCTAGTAATTATTCATTCATTCATTCATCTTCCGAACCGCTTGATCCTCACTAGGGTCGCGGGGGGGGTGCTGGAGCCCATCCCAGCTGTCTCCGGGCAGTAGGCGGGGGACATTAATTAAATAACTATTATTAATTTATTAAATAATAAATTAAATTGCGTTAGTGTTCAAAAACGCTTATCCGAGCAGTAGAACACTGAATTGTTCAAATAAGCCCAAATAAGCCCCCCATGACATTTTCGGGCCACTAATGAAGATTTAGCGAGGCGCACGCTAGACATTGACTTGCAAAGTCAATTGGTTCATCTCAATCACTTTCACTTTGTGATCAATGGGCTGCAGTTTGTCCGTGACAAAAAAACAAGCCCAACTCGTCAAGTCATTGCTGAACAAGTTGCTGACCTGAAATGATTGCTACTGCTCTTTGTCCAATATTCGGCGGGGCAAAACCGCTGCCATTGTGGAGGTCCGGAGATGGAGCGGTGCTTTCCCGCTCGCTCGTCCACCTGCGACGCTTCGTCTCATCGTCCGTGTCTGCAAAATGTGAGTGGAATTGATCAATTGGGTGGGGGTTTGGGGGCGCGTTTTGGGCTCGAATGAGTTGTGGCTTCCATATCCCGTGATGCTCTCTTGCGCATCAGCTCGACCAATGACAAGTCTCGGGTGGGGGGGCCACAGTGCGCCTGCCCTCCCTCGCCCTCCCCTCCCGGTATAAGAAGGTGAGTGCGAGAGCGGCCCCCCCTGAGCAGTTTTCATTCCCGGCCCGCCTCGGCCGGAGGACTACACGGGTGTGTAGTTTAGTCTATTTGGGGGCGGCATCCTGCAAGCGGCCCGTCTTTGAGGACAAAGCGGGACCATCGGCTTCATTGGGGGGGCTCCGTCCCAACGCCAGCGGTCGGCCATTCACGTGAGTACCCGGCCCAGCGCTATTTCACATCTCCTTTCGCAAACTTTGCCGCATTTGGTGCTCGTGGCGTGCCGCAAAAGCCCAAAATAGCTGCGCTGGGGGAGGGAGCTGGGGGCCCATGGCTTTTTAAGGGAATCGTCACTTGAGCCCCCCCCCCATCCCCTCCCGCAGATATGTGCCGCACATGCTTCCTGTCAATCCAAAATCTATTTTGGGCAGAGATGCGGCCTCCTTTGGATTTGGCCCGCGCGCCACTTGACCCGATCGAACGGAGCGGAATCGCCGGACGACCTCTCGCGCGGCTTCCAACCTCGCGACCTCGCGTCTGCCGCGAGGTTGCGCCGAGGCTCCAGAGTCTATTCGGGCCTCACAATCGGATGGCGACCGGTCCGGGGTGTACCAAAGTCAGCCGCGATGACGATGGACGAGATAAGAAAATGATGTCAGCATTGCGAAGGGGCGGGGCATGTCACTCGGCCCCATCCAAAACTTGCCCGAGGTCTCGAATCGATTTGATCGCATTCATCACGCCGTTTCTTATTCTGATCGATATTCCTGAAACAAAGACAAAAAATGACAAACGCGGCTGAGGCATTGTTGGTCCACAAAGGATCCATAACGTCGGACCCGTCCTTGACGAATTTCTCGCGCTATGGCAAGGCAACCGGAAGTGGCGTCACCTGGCCTCCAGAAGCGGGCGCCTTCCAAATGACATTTGGATTCTTTTTTCCTTCTCAACACGAGCTGCTAATGACACTCTATGCACCATTGATTTTTTTGTCTTTATTTAAAGGGGAAGTCAATCCTCGCAAGAGCATTTTTTATTATTATTATTAACACGAGCTGCTGCTGCTGTTCACGAACAACAATTTATAAATTATGCGTTGCGCGTGTGCGGCAAAGTGTAACTATACACACACACACACAAATGGAGTGCGTGCGTGTTGTTTTCTTTTCCAAGTCGTATTGATGTCTGAGATCCCGGCAAGTGGCCCCCTTCAGCTGCCGCCGCCCGTCACCTCTCGCCCGGCCCCTCCAACTATTTATAACAGCCTCAGCTTCGTTCGTGCGTGCGTGAGGAAGGCAGAGCAGGGGGGTGGCGGATCGCTGACGTCAGCTGTCGCGCTAGTCAGCCAGCCAGCGCAGGACTTTGCTGAAGCGGCGGCGACACCAAAATATTTGCGCTTGCCGTCGGACCTCGACGCTATATGTCAGAGGGAGAACGCTCAAACGATGACAACGATTCGGGTCTGACAGGAACCAAAGTTCGTGTGGTGAGATTGACAAGGCTTATTCTCACAATGTCCACTAGGAGGTGCTAGCAGACTTCCTGATGATGACCGCTGCCGGTTTTACACCAGCGAGGTCGATCGACGGCAGCTCGAGTGCTCGGTCTGCTGTTTGTTGTCCGTTTAATGCGTTCATATCAACAGTTATTGAACTTCCACGACAATTCATGACAGTTCGCAGCCACGACAAGCCTTGTCCTACTCGTTAGTATGGCAACAGTAACAGCCCCGCCCCAAAATAAAAAGGGGAGGGTGGGCGTGACCAGTAGTGTGAGCAAATGACTTTGAAGTGTAAAGGTGCCGACCTGAAACCGGCCAAGAATTGGGATGGGGGGGCCCACTCGCAGGGAGCTGAACAGCTGATCCAGCTTCAGAGTCACGATGGGCAGATGACTCCTCAAGAGTGTATTGACACGTGACACAAACTGTGTTGGTCAGTCAATAGTGACCCCTGCTGCACATCTAAAATCAAGTCAACGTAAGGCGTAGAAAAATAAGTAGCGTGTTTCCGGTAACATGAAATTTCAGCATAGGGTCGGTAGGTCGGACAAAGTTTTTTTTTTAACTCTTTTTTTTCTCCCTCCCACCCCCATCAAAAACGTAAACAAAATAACCATAAAACATAAAACAAGGAGACATTGAAACCAGTGCCGGATGCTCGTCTGTCAAAGAGGGGAAGCTCAATTTTGGTCGACATCATAAAATGTGTCCGTTTATTGATACGTGAATTCTACTGTAGCTCCGTTCCTTTTCAAGAAAATGATCTGTGACCCTGTCATACCAACAAGGCGTCTTTTCCCGGTACTTAATTAGTGTCCTACAACTTTCGGAACTACAATAACCCCACCAGAAATAAAAGATTAATTTGTCGCTAGTTGTTTGTTTACAACAAAGAGTGTCGCTAAAATGATTAGGAGAAGTCTCCAACTCAACTCGGAACAGAATGCGAGTTGAAAAAATTGCTCGCGACGGACGTCTACACTAAAAGCTCGGTGACTGGCTCATTTCAAGGTCAATCAAACTGGCACACAGGCTCAGACAGATCATCCAATCAGATGCAGAAAAGCCTGGCGTCCGGTACCCTCCCACTGCCATCCAGTCCCATAGATCACGAGCGTCCGTGGGCGGGACAAAAACCTGCTTGTATCCAATGACTCGTCTCCATTCAACGCATTGGGACAACCTACCTTGAACTCACTACCGTTTAAAGCACAGCGAAACTGTGGGATGAATGAGAAGGGAGTCACGTCGTAACCAGTAAGAAGAAGCTTATTCGGAACAAAAGTTGAGCACGTTGTAGCGCATATTTAGTCAATGACATGAACACACAATGAAATTTCCATTCATATATTTGATCACGTGTTCTTTGACATTTTAGGGGAAGCCGAGCTTCCCTTGCAGTCCGAGAGCAATCGCCACTGATTGAAACCCCCGTTCGCCGCCAAAAGCGGCGAGAGAGTTGGGTACCCAGCGGCTGGGTGTTACAGCCATCTCGTTACCTCTGCGTCCCGCGTCCTAGACGGCCCGTGGTGTTCGTCAAATAGTTCATTGAATCTTTTCGATACAGCAGTGGATGCTATTTTCTTAATATTATGGTGCGAGCATGCGACTGCAACACACAAAACGCGGTTTAAACTGTTGTCGGAGATCGTGGCTGCCGCCATGATTCAATGTTGTTGACAGATGACAGGGCAAACGACGCAACGTGAATATCGTGAGAGTTTGCACCAATGTAAACGCTTTAAATTAATCTTTCCTTTTATTATTTACAATTTTGTCTGTGGTTTTATTGTTCTTGTTTTGATTGTAAAGTGTCCTTGAGTGTTTTGAAAGACGCGTATAAATGAAATGTACGATTATTATTATTATTACACAAAAATGTAGAAGGTTTGAAAAAAAATGCCGAATGTAAAGTTTTTTTTCGAGGTAGAAATTCTCAGTCGGTCGGGTTACCGGAAACACACTACCTAAGCCTAAGGCGTAGAAAAAAAAGTAGTGTGTTTCCGGTAACATGAAATTTCAGCATAGGGTCGGTAGGTCGGACAAAGTTTTTTTTTTTAAATCTTTTTTTCTCCCTCCCTCCCCCATCAAAAACGTAAACAAAATAACCATAAAACATAAAACAAGGAGACATTGAAACCAGTGCCGGATGCTCGTCTGTCAAAGAGGGGAAGCTCAATTTTGAATGTGTCCGTTTATTTATACGCGAATTCTACTCTAGCTCCGTTCCTTTTCAAGAAAATGATCTGTGACCCTGTCATACCAACAAGGCGTCTTTTCCCCGTACTTAATTAGTGTCCTACAACTATAGGAACTACAATAAAACCCACCAGAAATAAAAGATTAATTTGTCGCTAGTTGTTTACAACAAAGAGTGTCGCTAAAATGATTAGGAGAAGTCTCCAGCTCAACTCGGAACAGAATGCGAGTTGAAAAAAATGCTCGGACAGGTGCCTACACTAAAAGCTCGGTGATTGGCTCATTTCAATGTCAATCACTAAAAGCTCGGTGATTGGCTCATTTCAATGTCAATCGAACTGGCACACAGGCATCCAATCTGATGCAGAAAAGCCTGGTGTCCGGTACCCTCCCACTGCCATCCAGTCCCAGAGACGCCGAACTTCGTGGGCGGGACAAAAACCAGTTTGTATGCAATGACTCGTCTCCGTTCAACGTATTGGGACAACCTACCCTGAACCTACCCTGAACCTACCCCACTACCGTTTAAAGCACAGCGAAGCTGCGGCATGAAGGAGAAGGGACTCGCGTCGTACGTCGTAACCAGTAATAAGAAGAAGCTGATTCGGAGCAAAAGTTGAGCACGTTGTAGCGTCAATGACATGTACACACAATGACATTTACATTCATATATTTCATCACTTATTCTTTGACATTTTAGGGGAAGCCAAGCTTCCCTTGCAGTCCGAGAGCAATCGCCACTGATTGAAACCCCGCTCGGCGGCGAGTTAGGTACCCAGCGGCTGGGTGTTAGAGCCTCTGCGTCCCGCGACCTAGACGGCCCGTGGTGGTCGTGGCCCGGCCTGGACTAGGTGCCGTAAGACTAAGGCGGATGGGGTCGACGTCAACGGCCTTGCGCGACGCGCTGCTCGGCGGAGGTGGGCGGGCGGGGAACGCCGACGGGCGCCTGACCGGGTAGTGGCGGGGGCGGGCGGGGCGGAGGTGGCGCGGCGCATCGGCCGACCCGCGCCGACACCGTCCCCTCCCCTGCGGCGCCTCCGCCGCCGTCGTCCCGCCGCTCAGCGGCGGCGGCGCCGCCGCCTATTTGGGTTTCGCTCGCTCCGGGCTCGGGAGGCGAGTGCGCCGCCGCCGCCCGGCCTCGCGAGGTCGGGCGCGGGCGGGCGCTGGGTGTTCGTGGCGGGGTAGAGTAGACGACCGACCAGCGACCGGCGCGCCGTACCACAACCCCGCCCGTCCCACCGTCACGCCCGCTCCCGCCTCTCCCGCGCCGACTTGAGCGTCGCCGCCGCCCTCGCCTCGTTGAATCTTTTCGATGCAGCAGTGGATGCTATTTTCTTAATATTATGGTGCGAGCATGCGACTGCAACACACAAAGCGCGGTTTAAACTGTTATCGGAGATCGTGGCGCGCCACGATTCAATGTTGTTGACAGACGACAGGGCAAACGCGGCCATGCGTGAATATCGCGAGTTTGCACCAATGTAAACGCTCTAAATTCATCTTTCCTTTTGTTATTTATAATTTTGTCTGTGGTTTTATTGTTCTTGTTTTGATTGTAAAGCGTCCTTAAGTGTTTTGAAAGGCTATTATTACACAAAAATGTAGAAGGTTTGAAAAAAAATGCAGACCGTAAAGTTTTTCTTTGAGGTAGAAATTCTCGGTCGGTCAGGCTACCGGAAACACACTACTTTTTTTTCTACGCCTAATGTAAAAAAAAGGAAACATTGGCCGCATGCTGTGAACCCCCAAGTGGCCTGGGAAATGATGGCGCTTTTTGCAAAAGCGTCCTTAGCGTCGCCTCTTTGTCTTTTTGCTGACCCGCAGGCCGCAAAGCCAAGAAGACGAAAAGGATGTCGACACAGGCGCCGACTTTCACGCAGCCGCTGCAGAGCGTGGTGGCACTGGAGGGTAGTGCCGCCTCGTTCCAGGCGCAAGTGAGCGGTAAGAGCCGTCACCACCGACGCGTGCCATAGAATCTTTAGGGAGGCCTGAACTGTGCCTGACAATGTACCGCGTTGGATTTGCGCGCCGTGGGGGGGTGGAAGCCACTTTCCAATAATGCACCGTTTGGCGATTCCATTCAGTGATTTGTAGTTGGGATGCATCTTTCCAAACGGATTGTCATTTTTGTGGGTTTCACTTGGCCGCAAGGGGACACCATAAGGGGCCGAGGGGTCCCGTTTAATGTGCAAACTAAGTTCCGGGCGTGTTTCAAAACCTGACATTGGAATTGCAAAATCAGACCGAGTGAGCAAAACGCTCAGCGGCCTTCAACGTACGAAAGCCGGCAGAGCATGAAAAGCCACTTTGCAAGTGACAGAGCGGCACCCGAGTCCAGACTCCATCTGCCCTCCAGGCGCTCCGGTTCCTGAGGTGTCGTGGTTTCGGGACGGCCAGGTTCTCTCTGCCGCCGCGTTGCCGGGCGTTCAGATCTCGTTCAGCGACGGCCACGCTGTTCTGAGCATCGACGCCGTCAACGCCGCGCACGGCGGGAGGTTTTCCGTCCGGGCCACCAACGGAGCCGGACAAGCCACCAGCACCGCCGAACTCATCGTGACAGGTGAGAGCCGGTCGGGACCCGGTCCTCTTCCCACCTGAAACCACCCGTGACCTAGTTGACGTTCCCCTCATACCTTGGCCTGCCCTAAACTCGCCATTGCCCTCAAAACCAAGTCTTTGCACCTTCTCATTATCTCTTTCAAGCCCCCAGGTAGCCTTTTACTCCTCTGAACTAGTCAGTGTTCCCATCAACACCTCAGGAGGTATCAGAAAGCCTCCGACCTCATCCTTCCCCATCAAAGCCTCCTCCTTCCCCCACTTGGGGTAGTCTTTGACTCGCCGTTCCCTTCAAAACGTCAGCAGGTCTTTTACCTGATGGCCGAGTCGACGCGTCAAGGCCTCAGTTAGTCTCGAACTCCGCAGACTTGCGTCACGTCCCTCACAAGACCTCAGGTAGTCTTCAGTCTTGAAGTCCTCATAGTGACTTGACGTCTCCTCTAAGACTCCAGGTAGTTTTGAACCCCTCGTTCCCCTTCAGTCCCCAGGTGGGCACGAGCCTTTTAAAGCCGCCCGCCGCGAGGATAGCGCTGAGACTCGTGCGGATTGTGCAAATCCAACATGGCCGTTTGGAATTTGTCTCTGCGCAGCGGAGACGTCGCCTCCCGGTTTTCTTCAGAGACTCCAGAGCTCCATCGTGCGGCAGGGCAGTCAGGTGAGACTTGGCGTCCGAGTCACCGGCATCCCGCCGCCCGACGTCACCTTCTACCGAGAGGGAGCTGAGATTCAGAGCTCGGCCGACTTCACCGTCGTCCGGGACGGAGACGCGTACAGCCTGCTGATCGCCGAGGCCTTCCCGGAAGACTCCGGGTCGTACTCGGTGGTGGCCGTCAACAGCAGCGGGCGAGCCACGTCCACCGCCGAGCTGCTGGTTCACGGTGAG
This sequence comes from Hippocampus mohnikei, assembly GCA_026261675.1. Taxonomy (NCBI): domain Eukaryota; kingdom Metazoa; phylum Chordata; class Actinopteri; order Syngnathiformes; family Syngnathidae; genus Hippocampus; species Hippocampus mohnikei. The sequence continues at coordinate 191,999 of JAKGUB010000106.1, read as the reverse complement.
CGTCTGCCACGTTGTTCGCTTCTGCGTTTGGCCAAGCGATAGTTCAAAGCGGGAAAACTTGCACTACTCCAGAGAACTTTTGGAGCAAATTTTCTGGGCGAATCCAGCCGTAAATGCACTCCAAGCGAATCTGATTTTCCGTAAACCGAAGTCGAGGCTCTGGCCTTCCTGTGCAGGCTTCCGCATCCTCCCCAATTTGTGCCCTGTGACTGGCCGATGATCGGTCTGGGGTAAAGCCCACCTCCCACTCTCGGTTAACCGGGACAGATTCTTGCTTACTTGCGACCCCGATGAGAAAAATAAATTCAAAGCGCAGTCAAATGTGCAGACTTACTCCAATGATTTTGGTATGTTGAAGTGCCGAACGGGAGCGGCAGGGTTCGCTTTTAAACTTTGGACCGTTTTGTGGACATGCAGGCGAGGAAGTCGTCCCAGCCAAGAAAACCAAGACCCTGATGTCCACTTCACAGATCAGTCATCAGACCAGAGTGGAGCAGGTACGGAAACCCATTCCGTGTTCCCATCCGGCCCCCGTGTCTTTCGGTCTTTCCGGTCTTTCCGCTGTCAATCAGGTCTTGGGAAATCAGAAAAGGCCTCCCTTTGTCGTTTTGCATAAATGCCCCCCCCCCCAGAGGATGGATGCCAGTTTACCGAGCACGGCCACGCTGGAGATGCAGGCGGAGGGCGCGGAGGTGGCGGAGCTCCTGGCCCACAAAAGCGCATCCAGAGCGGCTCTCCAAGACACAAGCTCCACGCCCGCTCCGGCGTCGGCCGTCGCCAGGGTGACGGTGGGGCGGCAGCAGTCGCCGTCGCCCGTCAGACACGTCAAGGCACCCGTGTCCGCACCCGGCGGGTAAGGCCCAAAGATGAGCGGCTCCGGGTTCAAGCAGAGCTTGGCCGCCGTACATGATCCAAGAGCCAATATTGACAAGTCGCGCCACAGAGATCGCAAGGACCCATTTGAGCGGGTTCATCGCACTTTTTGGGCACATCAGGTCTGTTCAGGCGGCCTGGATTTTCCCACGCCAGGGCAATCTGTCGTCTGGAAGGTGTCAACGATGTCTGTTTCCAATAAGGGCCAAGTAGTACGTCGCAAAAAAACGTTCTCCGGCATGTTTTAATAATACGTACTGGAAACTTCCAAATTTGGAAGCGCATTTGAAAAGTGAAAGAAGTTCAATTGCAATGAAACACTCATGATTTTTTCGAGCGCGGTCGCGGAAGGTCGCAAGAGCCTGAAAAGGTGAGCGGTTGTTTCATGAAAAGCAGACCAGGGGTCTCGATCGCACCAAGGCGGTGGATGCGCAAGGGTCTTCGCTTTCATTTGCAAATGTGTGAATCGTCCAGTCGGTCTGAGTCGCGCCACATCCAACCGTGCGCGGCGGGTCAAAAGCTGCCTTTGGGCCAGCGCCGCACTCATCGGAGCGCGACTCTCTCTTTCAGAGTCGCCATGTTCCCGATGGGCACGCTGCAGCTGGGCGGCGGCTCCGATGTCCTTCCTCCCTGGAAGCAGGCGGGCTTCCTGACCGAGGCCGACTATGGCGGCGCCGACTACGGTGGCGGCGGCGTGGCTCAGTCAGACCGGGAACAGCAGCTCATCGGCATCACGCAGGTGAAGGAAACGTTGACAACGCGATGTCTCGTGTGCGTCTCGCTGTACACGAGTTGAGACGCAATTTTGGAGGGAGGCTTCATGATTGAAAGAGACTCAGACGGGCGTCTTTTACAAAAATACAGAAGAGCGCACCGAGTCCAACAAATGACCCCGGTTACAAAAACCAGGGAAACCAATCAAACCGAAAGGCAAGCAATGCGTAAACGTCCATAGCTTGTCGTGAAAAGACGAGAAATAAGCCCAACGGTGACGGATACAAAACAGACACGAGATTTCCACCCCCCAAAAAATACTTGGGCTCAAAAGGCAAAAAGGAGGCGAGAAAGTCAACGTCTTGACAATTCAACACTTGGAGGCAAAGTCACGAGCAAGATGAGGAATCATCCAACAACGGTTTGTCGGGTTGGCGCTTCTTCTCGACTTGGCCGATCGTGATGAGTGACCGGCTGGAGGGAAATGCCCTGTGCTTCACCCGGAACTGAGAAACGAAACCAGTTCCAGAATCCTGACAGTGAGGAAAGCGCACGGTGTGACGTCTCCAAAAGGTTCCTTGATAATCGGTCCCCAAGTGAGCGGTTGCCCTCTTCGAAGTCATCCCGTTTCCCGATTTTGCGTGACCTTGTCCCCGGTAAACCGTTGACCTCCGCAGCGTTGACGTTTTTTTCCAAAGTTGTCCATCACGTTGCGGTGGCCGCGTTGAACAAGTGGCATTGCAATGTTGCGTTTCTTTGTCTCCCAAACAGGTGCAGGAAGAAGATGCCGCAACTCCCCCCGGTGACGGCGTGCTCCCGCCCGTCTTGGTTTCTGTGAGTGAAGTGGCCGTGCCGACGTCCGCCGCCGGTGCTCGAAATCGGCAGTGATGGTTTCTCTTGGCAGGCTTTGAAGAACACAACCGTGACAGAAGGCGAGTGCGTGGCGCTGGAGTGCCAGATCGGCGGTCAGCCCGCCCCCGTCATCATGTGGTTCCGAGAGGACTACCGGATTGAGAGCTCGGTGGACTTCCAGATCAGCTACGACCGCGACGGCCGTGCCCGCCTGCTGATCCGCGAGGCCTTCGCCGAGGACAGCGGCCGCTTCACGTGCACCGCCACCAACCGGGCCGGAACCCTCAGCACTTCCTGCTACCTCCTGGTCCAGGGTCAGTCCATCCGCCGCGGAGTCGCGATAGTTCATCTCGCTGAAATATTAGCGCAGGAACAGTCTGTGGCCCTATCTGAGGCCCCGTCATCCACGAGGTGAGACTTGCATCGCTCGGTTCTCATGGAGACTTTGCCTTTCAGTGTCCGAGGACACGGAGAGCCGAGAGGATGTCGCCGAGGAAACGGAAGAGAAATTGTGAGTTGACGGCCACGCGGCGGCTCGGACGCCCGAGCGCTTGTGTGGTGCCGAGTCGCAACTTGAAACGTTTCCGCAGAGTCACCCAAGAAGAAGAAGAAGAAGAAGAAGAAGAAAGCCTGTCCCAGGTGAGCGCGGTCGAGCCCGAATCCTGCGCCGTCGCTCCTTTCTTCGTCAAGACTCCCGGCGTCCAGAAGCTGGTGGAGGGAGCGAGTGTGGTCCTCCAATGCCAAGTCGGTGGGAGCCCCGCGCCGCACGTCATCTGGAAGAAGGGCGGCGTACCGCTCACCGGCGGATACAGGTTGGTCGTCGCTCAACTCGGCTCGTGAGGGCTGACCTTTCAGCGTCAAACCTTGTTGTGGAGAGCAAAGACGGAGCAAAAAATGACACCCAAAAGTGGTCGCAACGCTGCCCTGCTCGCTTTGGATCTCATTTCAATGATTTTGGTCTAAAATGCGCATTCATTTTTATTCTCTCCCCATTTGAATTTGCAATCCGCAGCTTCAGGAAGGAATTTTTCAAATGATTTGAAACTTGGCCCTGTGATTAAATTCAATTGGAATGGAATTGTTCTCTGTCGTCAGCAGGGGGGCTTTCCACTTCTGCAAATTGAAATCACTTTGGTTTGCTTCATTGGAGTGCAGTAAGCCTTTCGAGGCCCGTGTCTCAAAGCCGAAACTTCCAAAGTGGAGTCTGGAATGAAAGGCGTTTGACTTGGATGTCATGATTCAATCCAGTCAATGAAAAAAAAAAAATCCAGTTTCATGGGGTCCGAAGCGCCCACCGTAGAGCCAAAAGCTACGAGTTGACGTCAACAATATATTGGGGAACAACCACTGGTAGACTTCCACGACGACGTTGACGCAAAGCCGCCCAGCGGTGGCTGGGAGCGGCGTGACCCGATGGCAAGTGTCTTCTTGCAGGTACCAAGTTGCCTCCCAGAAGGAGAGCGGCGTTTGCCAGCTGCTCATGTCCATGACGTTTGCTGATGACGCCGGGGAATATTGCGTCCTTGCCAGGAACCCGCTCGGAGAGGCGTCCGCCACCGCCAGGCTGCTGGAGGAAGGTCGGTCCCGGAGCCAAACTGCGTTGGCCTCAGCTTGACCTTTGTGTCAAGCGGCCACTTTGGTCCTGTCGCTCCCACTCAACGTTTTGGTGATGAGCGCGCCAGCCAGATGAGCAACGCCGTCGGTTGCAACTGAAGCTCGTGAAATGTCTCCCCTTCAGATGAATACGAAGCCTATGTGAAGGAGCAGGAGGCGAGCTCTCAGATGGCCGTCGAAGCGCCGGCGCCGGAGCCCCTGGTCGGAGACGTTGCCCCCGCCATGACCGGAAGGGACAAGATGAGCGCCGCGCTTCTCTCTGGAGAGGTAGGCGGGTCCGCCTGTCATTTGGCTGCAATTCAAGTGCTTTCCTGCTACGCTACGTCGAGTCATTCCCAGTCTCGTTTCGTTTGGAGGAGGAGGGGGGAGGGAGGCGTGGGAATTGTCATGGTTTCCGTGGAGACGGCAGCAGTGGGGCGGGTGAGGGAGCAAGCGGTCCGGCCGTACGGATCGAGGCCGGCCCGCCGGCCTTCGTCCCGCCCCGACTTGGTCCCGCGATTGGCTGGCAACCAGTTGAGGGTGTACCCCGCCTACAGCCCCACGACGGCCGGGAAAGAGGCTCCAGCACGCTCGCCACCCCCCGAGGGAAAGCCGCTTGGTTCTGTACTCCTCAAGAACGGAGGAGCACTTTTGTCCCCCGCGAATGTCGTCTGGTGAAATGAAGTTTTTCCTATGACCTCACCGTCTTTTTGGGGGTTTGTTTTTTCTCTATTTTGGCCCGCAGGATTTCCATCTGTCTCTCATTGAGCGGCGCATCATGCAGGAGATTGAGCTGAGCATCCTGAGGATCTCGTACGAAGAGCTGCTGGCGGAGGACGGCGAGTGGAGGGAGATTTGCGCGGACCGCGAGGCCATGGCGCCCACCTTTGACACGCTGGTGAAGAACTACAGCATAGTGGAGGGAATGGGCGTCACCTTCCACTGCAGGATGCTCGGAATGCCGGCGCCCAAGGTGAGCCACCCGAAGACATTTTTTTGCCGTCCGTTTGGATCGCAAACTTCAACCTGAGGAGCAAGAGAGTTCCTAAAAAGTTGCACTCAAGAAATCTCGTTGCTTCGGGAGCAGGGAATGTTGAATGACTGCGATACCTTGGCGGTCATTCCGACTTCCTTACTCGAATGAACAAGATTTGCCAGAAAAATCCTCAGTCTGCTTTGGTTTGGCCAGTTCGGCATGAGGTCACCATAGGAAGAATTTGGAAAATGGCATGATGGCTTGGCTGAACTGGAGTTTATTGTGGCCCAGAAGCGTCCTCTTGGGAAAAAAACACATTTTTAAGGGTTTCCATAGACCAAAATGCACAATTTGACGTCAAATTGGAAATGGCAAAACTGTCTGCGTGAGCACGGATGAAAAATAAGGAAGCGAGGCGGACGTGAGCGTCGATCGCAGACCCCTCGGGCATGGCACCTCAACCATTGCGGATACGTAAACAAACGTGCTTCTGACAGATGGCCTGGTTCAAAGACGGCCGGCGCATCGGCGCCGGCGGGCGCTACCAGCAGGAAGTTCTTCCGGACGGACGCGCCATCCTGCGACTGCCCGCCGTTCTCCCCGAGGACGAGGGCGTGTACAGCGCCTTGGCCAGCAACGTGAAGGGAAACGCCGTCAGCTCCGGGAAGCTCTACGTGGAACCTTCCGGAAGCGCCTCGCCCCACGCGTACGCGGCGCGGCAACCGGCCGCACGCAGGATCCGGTAAGCCTTTTCGGACGGACAGGCAGACGGAAATCTGAAAAGGGAGATAAGTTGGGGCCTGAACGCGCATGCGAGGTTGGGCTTTCAACCGTGCCTTGTTGTTGTTGTTGTTAAGGTCCGCGTCACCTCGGTCACCGAGCCACTCACCGGACCCTCCCCTCAGCCGCTCTCCCAGTCCTTCTCCCGGACGCTCTCCGGCCCGAAGGCTCGTGGATACGGACGCGGCTCAGCTGGACAGACTCTACAAGCCCGTTTTCGTCGTGAAGCCCGTCTCGTGTCAGTGCTCCGAAGGGCAAACAGCCAGATTTGACCTGAAGGTGGTCGGCAGACCCATGCCGGACACGTACTGGTTCCACAACGGTGAGTAGCAACCGGATCAAACGCTCGCCGTCGCACCTGTCGGTCTTGCCTGATGATGACGTCTCGGACTTGATGCGCCTGCGCGTGTGTGCCGTTGCACAGGACAACCGGTGGCCAGCGATCAAACCCACAAGATTGTGATTAAAGAGGACGGTACTCAGTCCCTGATCGTCACCCCGGCCGCGCCGCGTGACTCGGGCGAGTGGACGGCGGTCTCTCAGAACAGGGCCGGACGCTCGTCCATCTCGGTCACGCTCGCCGTCGATGGTAAAAAGAAGAGCTTGTCTCTTGCTCGTCGTTTTGGATGCGGTCGATGCTTCAGCGTTTGCCGTTCTGGTTGTTTTCCAGCCAAGGAAAGTTTGCTGCGCCCGCAGTTCACGGATAGGCTGAGGAACATCAGCGTGAAACAAGGAACTCTGGTGCAACTGGCCGTCAGAGCCATCGGGAACCCCTTGCCGGAAATTGTCTGGCTCAAAGATAGCGACATTGTCACGCCTCGCAAGCATCCGCACATCCAGTAGGTTCCCCGAAAACTGGACTGTTGCTGTGCTCTCAAAAAAAAAACTTGGCTTGACCTGACGATTGTGTTCCAGGATCGAAGGAACCAGAGGAGAAGCGACATTCCGGATCCCCTCGGCGTCGGGTTCGGACAGCGCCTGGTACACGGCGACGGCCATCAACAAAGCTGGCCGGGACACCACCCGCTGCAGAGTCAACGTGGAGATGGACTACCCCGAGCCGCAGCCAGAGAGGAAGCTGATCGTCACCAAAGGAACCTACAAGGCCAAAGAGATTGCCGCCCCCGAGCTGGAGCCCCTGCATCTGCGCTACGGCCAGGAGCAGTGGGAGGAGGGAGACCTTTACGACAAAGAGAAGCAGCAGAAGCCGCAATTCAAGAAGAAGCTGACGTCTGTTCGCATGAAGAAGTTCGGCCCCGCTCACTTTGAGTGCAGACTGACCCCCATCGGCGACCCCACCATGGCGGTGGAGTGGCTCCACGACGGCAAGCCCCTGGAGGCCGCCAACCGCCTGCGCATGGTCAACGAATTTGGCTACTGCAGCCTGGACTACGAGGTGGCGTACGCGCGAGACAGCGGCGTCATCACCTGCAGGGCCAGCAACAAGTTCGGAGCCGACCAGCACTCGGCCACCCTCATCGTCAAGGACGAGAAGGGCCTGGTGGAGGAGAGCCAGCTGCCCGAAGGAAGGATCGGCGCGCACAGGATCGAGGAGATGGAGCGCATGGCTCATGAGGGCGCGCCCGCGGGGGTAGTGGCCGACGAGCAGACCGAAAAGACCAAACCCGAAATCGTCCTGCTCCCGGAGCCGACCCGAGTGCTGGAAGGCGACGTCGCCCGATTCCGCTGCAGAGCGACCGGTTACCCCGTGCCCAAGGTCAACTGGTACCTCAACGGACAGCTCATCCGCAAGAGCAAGCGCTACCGACTGCGGTACGACGGCATCTACTACCTGGAGATCGTGGATGTCAAGTCCTACGACTCGGGCGAGGTCAGGGTGGTCGCGGAAAACAACTTCGGCTCGACCGAGCACACCGTCAAGCTGGAGATCGAGCAGAAGGAGGACTTCAGGACGCACCTTCGTCGGGCTCCCGAGCCCAACAAAGCGACCGAGACTCTACCGGAACCGGGAAGGACGCCCTTTGAGGTTGTGAGAGTGGAGCGAGACTCGGATGACGGTCAGCAGAGGGAGATCGTCAAGCTGAAGAAAGCCCAGAGGATTACTCACGCCAAAGCCACCGAGGAGTCGGAGGAGCTGAGAAGCAAGTTCAAGCGCCGCACGGAAGAGGGCTATTTCGAGTCCATCACGGCCGTGGAACTCAAGTCCCGCAAGCGAGATGAATCCTACGAGGACCTCCTGAGGAAGACAAAGGAAGACCTCCTTCATCGAGCCAGGGAGAAGGAGGAGGAAGAGAGGAAAAAAGAGGAAGAGCGAGGCCAGCTCGCTGCCAAGCCACTCAAGCCGGAAAGGGTCAAGCTCTCGGCGAGCATGGAAGCTCCCAAAATCCTGGAGCGCATCTCGAGTCAGACGGCTGCGCGAGGGGACCAGGTCAAGTTCCGGGTCCGGGTCGTGGGCAAACCGGAGCCCGAGTGCCAATGGTTCAAGAACGGCGTTCAACTGGAGAAGAGCGAGCGGCTTTATTGGTTCTGGCCCGAAGACCATTTGTGCGAGCTGGTCATCCGAGACGTCACCCCGGAGGACTCGGCCAGCGTCATGGTCAAAGCGCTCAACTCTGCCGGCGAGACCTCCAGTCACGCTTTCCTCCTGGTGCAAGGTAACGCCGCCTCCGGCCCTTCACTCCGCTTGCCCCTGATGCTGCGGCGTCAGGAGTTGAACAAATGGTCACTAGTTGGGGTGGGGTGCCTCGGTGGTGGAAAAGCGAGATGCAAGTCAAAGCCCCCGACCGAGATCCTGAGGCCTGAGATGGCAAAAGGGAGCGCTAAATTGCTTCTTGCGGGCATTGCTCACAGGTGTTGCATGTTGCGCCTGATTTGCAAAGACCGCGGCGCAACCGGCAACGGCCATGCAAGGGGTGGGGAGAGCTCCGTTGAAATGAAGGCTTTGCTCTTACGGCAGCTCTGGTGGGTTTCACCGTGGAACACTCAATTCGGGAGAGCGCCGCGGAAGCAAAATGAAGCTTCGACGAATGCCATTGCAAGTGTGAGTGAAAAAGGGCAACGAACGGGACAGAGTTTCAGAAATGATATTTGTGACAGCGACCGTGTTGGCGAAGTCTGCAAGAACCTGCAAGAAGCCGCGTTTGATCGGACCCCTCCCGATGTACTGGAGCTGCGCATCACGTCTTTCATATTTGCGAAAATCTCAGGACGAGGCCGGCACTCGTTTCCGCAATATGTTGGAATGCGCAGTCGTGAGCTTTGCCGCCTGATGGGGCCGGGCCCCGAAGTCAGGCCTAAGATCACTCCTTCCCGTTCCCCAATTGCATCGTCGCACTGCATGCACCAATCGCTTTTGTCCAAAACAGTCCGTTCCGCTCTGTCGCCCGCCGCGACGGCCGTCGTCACAGTTACGCCCGCTTTGCACCTGCCTTTCCGACTCCAAAGACACGAAATCAGCCACCGGCACACTGCGCCTCAGGCTTGACATCAATGGCATCGCGCACGCTCCAAAGTAAATTGATGGCTTTGGACGCTCGGTCTGTGTCCGTGTCGCGCGATGACGCAAAGCTTCTGTTTTGGGCGGCGCAGCAAAACAAGTGGTCACCTTCACGCAGCAGTTGGACGACATCAACGCCAAGGAGAAAGACACCATGGCCACCTTTGAGTGCGAAACCAACGAGCCCTTCGTCAAGGTCAAATGGTTGAAGGACAACCGCGAGATAGTCTCCGGAGACAAGTACAGGATGCACTCGGACCGCAAAGCCCACATGCTGTCTGTGCTCATGCTGGAAACGCGAGACGACGGCGAATATTCCTGCGTGGTCGTCGACGACCAACTGGTCAGAACCAGCGGCAAGCTGAAAGTCGAAGGTGGGTTGCCTCGCCGAGCGAGACGGCGAGTGTTCGCCTCTTGCATTTTTTTGCGTCATCAATGCGGCATTGGATCGTCGCACGGGACGACACAGAAAAAAGCGATGCGGTGTGATGTGGGCCCGACAGGAGCCCCGCTGGAGATCCTGAAAGCCCTTGAGAACGTGGAGGTGCCCGAGAGCTACTCCGGAGAGTTTGAGTGCGAGATTTCCCGCGAGGATGCCGAGGGGGCCTGGTTCTTCGGAGCCCGGCGGCTGTCCTCCAGCAACAAGCACGTCATCTCGTCGCGGCGCGGACGCCACAGCCTGTCGGTCAAAGACGTCAACAAGGCCGACCAGGGACAATACTCCTTCGCCGTGGGTGATTTGAAGATGCACGCCTTCCTCAAGATGAAATGTGAGTCCGGGAGGTTTTCTTTCGATTGCGCCGTACTTTGCTTCCTCCGAGACGAACGGCGTTTCACGAAGCCGAAACGTTTCCTGTTTCAGACCGCCCGGTGACCCTGCTGCAGCCTCTCGCCGATTTGACCGTCTGCGAGGGGGACGTTGCTCTGATGGAGGTCAAGTTTTCTCAAGGGAACGTCGAAGGCGCCTGGATGAAGGACGGGCAAGCCGTCGCCATTTCGGACCGCATGCGCGTGGTTATCGACAAACAGATCCACAAACTCGTCATCGAGGACGCCGGGGAGGACGACTTTGGCGTTTACTCCTTTGCAGTTCCTACTCAGGGGATCTCCACCGCCGCCAAGCTGACCATCCGCAGTAAGTAACGTGCCGGATTCGCCGCCTTTCTTCACGCGCTTTGCCAAATCACGCAGCGCCGGTGTCTCGCATCGCAGCCATCGGCATCCTCATCCCGCTGAAGGACACCAGCGCAGTCGAAGGCACCAAGACCGTCCTGGAGGCCAAAATCTCAGCGCAGGATATCAGCTCGGTCACGTGGTACCACGATGGCGAACGGATGACGGCCGGCGACCGGGTCCAGATGGTGGCCAAGGGAGCCAAGCAGCGCCTCGTCTTCAGTCGGACCTTCGCCTCGGACGAAGGTCGCTACAAGCTGGCGGTCGGCCGGGCCGACACCAGCTGCGTATTGTCCGTGCAGAGTAAGTCGCGCCAAATGGGCTCACGCTCGTCGACGGACTGGTTTTGACTCTCGTTCTTCACGAGGCAGCTCGAAATGTCACAACGTCGATTCGGGCATTGACGTAGATTCGCCGTTCGTATTCAAAAAATACGAACGGCCTTCCTCGTTGATTTTCGATAACTTGGCGGTTGCCCCCCCTCCGTCGGCCTGTCCCATATAATCCTCCAAGTTACTTTGGCTCTGAATTAAAGTGAAGCCAGCCCTACCCCTGCGAGCATACCCGTGGTACAATACAGCACAATCCATCTTTATTTCTGTTGCGCTTTCACAACAATCCATCCATCCATCCATCCATCCATCCATCCATTTTCCACCGCTTATCCGCTTTACAGAACAGTTAACATAAAATAACAAAATAATCGAACACAACACATCACATCAGACACGGACAGTCGTGCAATCTTCACCACTTTTCCCTCGTCACGCTTTGTTGTTTGAAGCAGTTCTCGATGAAAGAGGAGACAATCCCCAAGTGTCCTTTCACCAGTGTCACGCTGAAAACGAGCACACGTCGGACACGGGTGTAGTTTGCAAGCAAACAAAAAGCCGCGTCCATTGACGAAAAAGAGAGATTGGCTCACATCTCCTGTCCCATGTCAATCCGCTTCAATTCCAAGCGGCGACTCCCATTTACAAATACGCACTGACGCGCCTCTCTCCTCGTCGTCGGCTCCACAAGCCATCCATCCATCCATGCAGCCGCAGACTGTCCAACAGCGCCGACGTTTCCGCTGAACGAAACGGGGCTGTGAAAAATGCGGCCCATTACAAGCGCCCCGGGCTGCGATAGCTAAATCGAGATGCATGTCTTGACCGATGCAACAAATCGTTGAGGAAGAGCAGCCGCTGCTGCCGAAAAGGCCGTGATCAGTTGAGAAATGAACTGAATTAAACTAGGACTGGCTCTCAAGAAATTCGGCAGGAAAATCCTGGGCGTGTCCTCTTCCGTTACCGGCTTCAAACACATCTTTTTCCCGCACCAGGTTTATGTTACTGCAGAGTAGTGAAACGGGAGGTTTTAACCGGTTCGGGGCTGTAATCGAGACTCAGATATGAGGCGGACTGCCCCAATTGAGGTAGAGGCCGTTTCGGGTCAACCGCTGCTTCTTTTGCACACACGGAGCGGCACACAGACAAACAGCGCCGGCAATACAATGCGATGGAGCGACCGTTTGGAAATCTCGCGAAATTCCCGACGGCTCACAGTTCGCCGTGGCTTAGCGGAGATCCCCTGGGGACCTTTGCCGCTTCTTCCCAATATGATGCGTCTCTTCCAGTCGCGCTCACCGCTGCAAGCCTGCGAGCAGTTCGGCGCTGAAGGCGACCGGCTGGCGGCCGGTCCAAAGCGTAGCCCGTCTCTTGCCCAAAGCCAGCCGCGCTCGGCCCCAGCTCACACGTGTGACCCCCAGGCGGAGAAGCGGTATCGAAAATGCACGGACAATAGTCATCTCGCCACTCCGGACTGTTTTGTGTGCGCAGCTGTCCAAATCGTGAGTCGGATGAAGGACGAGACATGCGCCGAGTCGGAGAACGTGACTTTTGAAGTGGAAGTGTCTCACCCCGGCATCGACGCCTTCTGGACTTTCAAGGGGCAGCCGCTCAAAACGGGAAGCAAATTCAAGATGGAGTCCAAAAGCACTTTGCACACTCTGACCGTCCTCAATGCGACCAAGGACGAAGAGGGCAAATTCACCTTTGCCGCCGGCGAGAAGACGTGCGCCGCTTTGCTCACCGTCTCAGGTATGACCGATGCGCTCGCTTTGCGCCGGCTTCGGTCAGCATTTTGCATGTCCGCACGTGGCAAAAGTTGGGGTGCTGGAGCTGACGTCCGTCTCCTGCCACCAGGGGGTGCTATCAAGAAGCCTCTTCGGGACTTGGTGGTAGCTGACTCGCAGACGGCCGAGCTGGCGTGCGAGGTCGCAAACCCGTCCGCGGAAGGCAAGTGGCTCAAAGACGGCCAGCCGCTGGACTTCAACGACAACGTCCTCAGCCGGGTGAACGGGTGCGTCAGGAGCCTCGTCATCGTCATCACCAAAGCCAGCGACGTCGGAGAGTACACCTACCAGATTGCGAGCTCCAAGACCTCGGCCTATCTCAAAGTCGAAGGTAAGCTTCGCCCGGGACCGATGCGTGGATGGACAGGCTTTGAAGCGGAAACTGGGTTTGGACTGAGCACACGTGTCCATCCAATCGAAACCAACTGAATCATTGCACTTGAAAATGTTTTGCGGGTCAAATTGTCTCGAGTTGGAGAGATGCGCACGTCTTGACAGGGTTACCTCAGGCCAGGACAGCTGAAGTCTGGGACAAAACTTGAATGTTTCTTCCACAGCCGTGAAGGTGAGGAAGACTTTGAAGAACTTGCACGTGGTCCAGACACAGGACGCCGTCTTCAGCCTGGAGCTGACCCATGAAAACGTCAGGGGAGCCCAGTGGATCAAGAACGGAGTGGAGCTCAAGCAAAGCGACAAATACCAAATGGGCGTCCGCGGCACCGCGCACACCTTGACCATCGTCAACTGCGCGACGCAGGACGAATCCGTTTATTCTTTCAAGCTGGGGAAACTGTCGGCCAGCGGCAGGTTGAACGTTGAAAGTAAGCGCTCGTCACTCGGCCTGCTAGCGAGAAGTGGCGTGTCTGCGCGGACGACAAATTCGCTGTCGCGTGTTCTCCGCGTGGCCTTCCCAGTCCCTCCTTTTCCAAGTGCTATCCGTGTATCGCCCACTTCACCGAACAACTATTCAAGACATCGAATCAATTTGGTAATAGCCACTTGGAAAGGGACTGACGTCATGACAGGGAGTTGAATTTGAGTGTCAGCCTCGCCGAGTAGTCGAGGGTGCGCTACCCGTTTCGGCATCCAAAGAGCAATTCTGAAAAGCAACCGAAAAGTCAATGAATGGGCCAGCCCCGCAACCGTCGGGGTCAATTTCCACGGCGTCTGTTTTTGCAGCCATGTGCTGAAATGTAAGTTAGCAAAGCGCACCTCTTCTCTCGACTGACACTTGACACCTTCAACCCGCGGCCTTCCGGAAGACCAAAGTCCTCATTCAAGCTATTTCCCGCCTTTGCCAAGCGGCATCGAGTGAAAGGCTCCGTTGACTTGAGCGGGGCGACCGCAAACGTTCCCCGTTAGAATCACAATAAATGTTCCGCACAGCCATCAAGATCCTGAAGAAGCCCAAGGACGTCACTTTGCTGCCAGGAGCCGCCGCCCTTTTCGAGCTGGCCGTCTCGGAGGACGACGTTCCGGTCAAGTGGCTGTTCAACAACTTGGAGCTGGAGGCCAACGAGCACTACACCATGACGTCGGAGAAGAAGGCGCACCAACTGCTAGTCCGGGACGTGGACGGAAGCAAAGAGGGGGAGTACACGGCGCTGGTCGGTCATCTGCGCTGCAGTGCTCGCCTCGCCATCGACGGTAAGCGGCCGTGCGACCCGACGCCAAAGCCGCTTGGTAGTCGCGTACAGGCGAAGCCCGTGTTTGAAGCCGCCTTTTGTCCTCGCACTTGACGATTCACCGGTAGGAGAGCGACAAGCGCACGATTGATTTCCTCCCGCTCCGTCAGCGCGATCACCGAACTCCCATCAGGTTGCGCTAACTCTCTAATGAAGACTGTCTCGGTGAAGCGCCTTCATATCCTTTGCAACGTTACTCGTCCACGTCGCCGATGTGAAACCGGCTCACCGATGTGAAAGTTGAAGTCGAATTCAATACGCGTGCCGTGTTCGGCTTACTGCTTAGCATTAGCGGCTAACGCTAACCCTCGGCTCCGCAGCTCTCCGCGTGACCAAACCCCCGACGAGCGCCGCGGTGGCTGAGACCCAGTCGGCCAGCTTCGAGTGCGAGGTGTCCCACTTCAACGTGCCGTCCACCTGGCTGAAGAACGGCGTGAAGATCCAGATGAGCGACAAGTTGCGCATGACGGCGCGGGGAAAAGTCCACCAGCTGAATATCGTCGACGCCGGCGGTGCCGACGCGGCCGAGTACACCTTCGTGTGCGGTGACGACCACGTGTCGGCCACGCTCACCGTCAGCCGTAAGTTTGGGAGACGTTTCCGCTCCTCGATTGGTCCGGGTTCATGTTTGACGGCCTCACGCTGTCTAACTTCTGCGGTCTCGTGGGAGGGCAGCGCCGGCCGATCTCTCACGGCGGTGGAGATTGATGGGGGGGCACCAAAGGCATTTGAGCCCAGGGGCTCCGTTCGCCCCGATGTCCTCTCATGTGCGGCCCTCGACTGAGAATGAGACGGCGGTGTTTGGCTGCCACAAACACGCTCCAACATATGAGCGTTTGTTGGTTGGGTGGCGCAAAACCCTTTGCGCAAGCCCAAACTGTGAAACGGAGTCCATTTTGGCAACACGATGAATCGCCATTTGATTCGCACGCGCGCAACTTACAGATCGCGGACACCCTCGACGTGATGTATCGCTTCTAAAGCCAACTCCAAATCATTTCCGGTCTGGACAACCTCAACTGGCTCAGGTGTGCCCTTGTCAGAAAGCGCTTCCCCTGCCTTGCGGACGCGGACGGCAAAATGCGTCCGAGTGGTGGCGGTCGGTGAAGGAAACCGATAGGCCTCACTCCACCCGAGCCCCCGGACGCTGATACGAGGCTGCCTAGCTTGGTTGAGCAAACTTGGCCGACATCGGGAGTCAAATCCTCCGCGCTTTCAGCGGAGAGGTCGTCGGCGCGCCCTCCAGAGGACAAAATCAGCGCCGTCCTCTGTCCCAAACCCGGACGGCGCGGCCGAAAGCGACTGCCGAGTCCTTCCCACGGCGTTGATTTCTTTTCTTGTGCCTTTTTGCAGCCATCCTCATATCGGCCGCGCTTCAGGACATCAACGCTCAGGAGAAGGACGCGGTCACCTTTGAAGTCAAGGTCAACTACGAGGGAATCCGCCCCAAATGGCTGAAGAACGGCGCCGAGATCCGCTCCAGCGACAGATGCCAGGCTCGCTGCAAACAGCAAACGCACACGCTCAACATCCGCAGCGTTCACTTCGGAGACGCCGCCGAGTATGCCTTTGTGGCGGGGCGGGCGCACCGCCGCAAAACTCTCCGTTGAGGGTAAGCGCCACCCGGCGGTCGGATGAGCCCGCCCGACGGCGACTTTGGGGGATTGTCTCGCTGAAAGGCCATTTTGTTTTCTGGCGTCAGCTCGGGTGGTTGAATTCAGCAAACACCTGAAGGACTTGAAGATCACAGAAAAGAAGAGAGCCACCTTTGAATGTGAAGTTTCTGACGCCGACGTGCCGGTCATGTGGATGAAGGACGGTCAGGAGCTGGAGCTGTCCGACAGGTCGCTCGCTCGCTCGGCGCAACCCCCCCTCCCCCACGGCCGCTGAAAAGTCGAATGAAAAAGGTTTTCCCCGCAGATACAAGATGACCTCCGAGACCTTCACACACCGCTTGGTTTTGCCCTCCGTCCGTCCGTCCGACTCCGGAGAGTACGCCGCCGTGGCCGGCTCCAGCGTGTCCAAGGGGAACCTGACGGTGGAGGGGCGGGATATCAAGATCTCGGAGCCCGCCGACAAAAACGTGACCGTGAGTCTGCGGGGAAGCCCGCTTTTGGGCCCCGGTGGCGCCATCACCGGCGAGAGGCGAGAGACCGCACGCCTCTCCGCACGCCTCCCCGCACGCCTCCCGCTCACCAATTCGCCCATGAATCGGATTGGGAAAATGAATTTCCTTCCCAAAGGTCGGCTTTGCGCTTCGGTTCGTAACAGCCGTCAGAAAACGGGAAGGAATGGAAAATGGATTCTAGCGAGAGAGATAGAGAGAGAGAGAGAGAGAGAGAGAGAGAGAGAGAGTGAGAGAGCATAAAAGAGAAGCAGTCTGCTCTCACGAGGGAAACCACAGCAAATGTACTGTCGGGAGGCGGAATTTCGGAGCTTCGAGGCTCTCGACTTGAAGTCCAACAAGTTGATCCAAACAGTTCTCCGTTCATTAGATAATTGATTGGCTGTCGATTCAAATTGATGAAAAGCATACTTTGACTTCAACGCGCATTCCCGAGCATCTGTTGCCACTCCCTCGCCGCTAAGAAATGGGGCAGTTGAGTGAACGAGAACAATGTCAACCAAAGTCCATCTTCAACTTGGGCAAAATCGACACACGTGGCGCAGCGTACATGTCAAGAACATAGGACGTCAAAAGGGACCCAACGGTCCAACTGGTGTCGTGGCCCACCGCGCAAAACCAGCGCTTACACGCTATGGAAGGGGAAGGGTCGACAATGCACCTTGTCACCGGTCAGTTTCTGCGGGCTTGTTTCAGGTTGTGGAGGGACAAAGAGCGACGTTGGAGTTCGAAGTGAGCGAGGACGACGTGGAAGGTCGTTGGCTGCGCAACGGCACGGAGATCCGGCTGTCCGAGGAGCGGCGCTTCAGCTACGTGGCTATCAGGAAGCTCCACCGCCTGACCGTCGCCGAAACCTACCGCGGCGACGCCGGCGAGTACGCCTTCGTCGCCGGGAAGAACAGCAGCGCCGTCGGCCTTCACGTGCAAAGTAAGCGCGTCTTCTCGAGCGGTCCGAAAAGAGGAACGGTTGTGGATGGTTTGACCTCCTCTTTGGGGAAGGAGAAGAACCGGGAAGCAAAAGAGCCGGCCGGCCTAACGGCGCTCCCTCCTTGTTTCTGTGCCAAGTCCCCGAACCCCCTCAGGTGCTTCGGGCCATGCAAGCTCAGACGGCGACGGCGGGCCAATCGGTTCGCTTCTCGGTGCGGGTGAGCGGACTGCCCCACCTCAGGTGACCTGGCATCGGGGCTCCCGGGCTCTGACCGCCAGCACCACCTGCAAGCTCCTGCGCGACCTAGACGAGCACACGCTGCTGCTGACGGAGGTTTTCCCGGAGGATGCCGCCGTCTACGGCTGCCGGGCCAGAAATGACTTTGGCGAAGCCACGTGCTCTGCGTCGCTCGACGTGGAAGGTTCGTCCGCCGTCCGCCGCGCCCCGCTCGAATGGATTGATCCCGCTCGGCAAACTCATTTGCGGCTTCCGATGGGATGAGGTCGCGCCCGAGAGACAAGGGGGCAAGGGCTTCGGGGTCAGGTTGCGACAAAGACATTGTCAAGTCGAGTCAAATTTGAAAAAGGGAAAACCCAAAAATTGCATTTCAAGCGAGCGGCGAGGCTGTCGCGCTGCCTGAGGGTGGCAGATCACAAGCGGACGCTTGCTAAGGATCGGAAAAATTTGAAAGCGCCAGAGCAAAAACAACAATGGTGGTTCCCCGAAGCGGACTTTGGATGTCTTGTCTTGCAGTTGCCCAAGAAAGCGCGGTCAGGGTGGCCGCTCCGCTCCTGCTTTCTCCCATGAGAGACATTCTGGTGACGGTGGGACACTCGGCCCAGATGGAGTGCGCCGTCTCCGGGGAAGGTAAGACGTGCGCCTCCATTCACAAAAAAAACAACGTCCACGTCAAATCGTGGCCGCAAAACATCAGCAAAGACACAAAGCAACTGCAGAGACGCAAAGGATGACAAGACACCGCAAACACTCGAATGGATGGCAAGCCGACCCTGCCGGCCTCCGCGACTGCTCGTCTTCCCACTGGAGACGTTGCGCGTGACAAAGGATCCAAATCCTAACATGGCTACGGAGTCTGTTTTTTTTTTTCTCCTTCTTTCAATTTGGAGTCCATGGCGACTGCCCTCGTTGGCCATGTCGGGGTGCACCGCTCACGACTCTGGCTTTGCATGCCAAAAGAGATTTGGTTGTTGTTGCTTTTCCGCTGCGCAGTATATTTTGCTTACTGACGCTACGCCCCCCCCCTCCCCCTTCTGGCGCAGATCTGCAAATCAGCTGGTTGCGGAACGGCCGGGAGCTCACACAATCAGAGCTTTTCAAGATGTCTCGATGCGGAGACGTCTGCCACTTGACCATTTCCAGCGTGGCCTTTGAGCACGAAGGGGAGTACTCGTGCGTGGCCAGCAACTCGGGGGGCACGCTTGTGTGCGAGGCCACTCTCCATGTTGACGGTGAGTTCCCCTCACCGAGACCGCTATCGTGACAGCCCGTCACGTCGCCGCCGCTCTGTGGCCAAGCGCTTCGGGCGTTCGGTCCGCGTGCTGAGAACGCCAGCTGCGTCCTCAGTCGGAAGACGACATCGAATAAATGCTCAAACGGCTTTGCCGAATTCCAAATGAAAAGGAGTCCGCTGCGAGTGGATGCCTAGTATTTTCGAAAGACAGCCTTGACTTGACTTCCGCGTATGAGTAGGCTCTCGGTCTTCACGAGTTGGACGACGACTAATAGCGCCGATTGGGCATCTGCGCGAGCGCATGAGTAACCGAGTTGTTCCATTAGTTGTTCCGCTGGTGTGCAGAAATGTCGTATGCGAGAGAAAGGAACGTTTTTGGTCAAGGCCGATGGGGGAGGGGGTCGACTGTGCGCTGAAATGTCGTTCCAGTGTGGGCAAAAGAGCAAAGCGGTACCCGCACCTTCAGTTGATCGCGATTGTCGATGGGGAGCTCCAACAAGCGCCGACAAAAAGTCCAACATTTGACTCTGGATCGATGAAGGCCGCATGTCGGCCATGCGCAATTACTACCTGACTCACGATAGTCATGTCGGTCCGTCTGCGGCGCTGCTGTGCGTCTGCGTGCAGGTTATACGGGTTCTTCGTCGCGAGTCGTCGTTCGGTCTACAGTCCGGCGGTCGCTTTGCCGACACTTCCAAAGCGTTCCAAAGAGACGGCGGGAGGAGAATTTGTGAGCAACAAGACAAAGTCCTCCTCGGGCACGGCATCAGTTTGCACCATCATGTCATGTGATGTTACGCCGCGTGATTTCATGTGCGTACGGCGACGTCATCGGGTTTTATCAGGTTTCTGGACGTCGTGTCTTATCCCACGACGCGACGTCTCTTCCGAGTGCCCGCTTAGTGGCGCTTGGTGTCAACGCGCCAATCAACTTGTGTTGCTGCTGGCGAGAGCGCTCGCTCGTCCAGGCCAGCGCGGGGGTTTCGTCTCCGCCCGGCACGTGCTCAGCCACTCGCCGGACTCGTTTCACATGCACGCCGCGCGGTCGAAACCCCGCCCTCCTTTGCTCACCGAGTCCGACGGATGCGGTCCACGAAAGAAGCGTTCGCCATCTTGTATCGACCTAACCCTTGCACTCTTTCTGACCGCACAGATGAAAAAGCCTTGCCCGGCACCTGGGCCGAGGCCAAACTAAGTCAAAGGCAGGAGACTCGAAGCGTCACCGAGCTGACCGAGTCATATTCCGAGAGCTCCCGCGTGTCTTGGCGGACGCTCACCGTTGAAATGGAGCCCTCGGAGCGCGGCGTCGGACTCCGAGCGCCCCTCCAGCCGCAACTGCTGATGGAGCTGCGAGACATCCGCGTGAAAAGCGGCGAGATGGCCGAGTTCATCTGCTCCTTCGACGGGCAGCCCTTCGTCGGGGTGGTTTGGGACCACAATGGCCAGAACCTGCTCCGGGAGCGGGCGCGCAGCTCTCAGAGCGGCGGGCTCTTGTCCCTGGTCATCCAGGGCGTGAGTCTGGCCGACCAGGGCGTGTACCGCTGCACCGCCACCAACCGCCACGGCCGCAACAGCTCGTCTGCTCGCCTCACCGTGGAAGGTGCCTTCTCTTTCTTCTTTTCTCAGGCCGGCCCTCCGCCTGCTTGCTCTCCCGAGTCTTGCTCGTTTTGATCTCGCCTCGCCAACCTCGTCCACCCACCCTACTGACCCTTTTCCATCTTAAGACCCCGTGGTCTGCTCACGCCCGCTATCGACACTCGGAACTCAACAAGACTGTTGATTGTGTCGCTATTTGTCAATAGCCGGTGTGAACATGTCACTAACTCTAACGTGCGTCCGTAACAAGGGTGAACAGATCATTTGAGGCTTTATATCTGTCCCGAACAAATGTAAGCGTTACTGACAGGTCTGAACAGAATTTCTTTTGAGGGGGGCTCTGGGGGTTACTTCTGGGTGGCAGAATGCGAGCAGCTAAAGTGGAGCCGCTGAGCCCGCCTTTTCCAAGGTCTCACTCAACTGAGACAGAAGGGCCGCGTCACCGGTGGCGCCGCAGCTCGCTTCTCGCCACCCGGAATCTCGTGTGTGTTGAGCGTGCCGGCGACGGCTCCAAAAGCACGGGCCTCGTCTGCGTGTCGCTAACAAGCGTGAGAATGGCAAGGACGCGTCTGAAGTGTCGCTAACAAGCGTGAGCAGCCTACTCTGACCCCTAATGACTCTCCCGCTTATGATTCTTACCCAGCGAAAGAGGCAAATGTCAATGACCAGTGCGCCATTGTGACGGATTCCGTGCACGCGGCTTCACGGGCGGACATGGAAAGCGCAAAAGGCCCCGCCGACAGCCCGGACCAGGAAAAGACGGCGGATGAGCCGGGATCCCCGCCTCCGTACTCGCAGCTGTACTTCCTGAGCAGCTTTCCCGACGTCCGTCTGTGCGGCTCGCCCGACTTCCTCGTCCAGATCCCCCGAGAGCTGCCGGCACGCGGTGGCGGGCCTTGGCTGCGTTACGCTGCCGGGGGGCTTCTCGCTCCGTTTTCCATTTGGCTTTATGGCCACTTGAATATTGCGGCTTCCGCGTCCTTCTCACGCAAACGTGACGGCCCCCTGTGCTGTATGAGCGCCGGACCCGGACAGGGGGGCTCTTTGTCTTTCCAAACCTCAGCCGAGGATGTCGGCTGCGGCTTGATGACCAAAGGTTGGCATCTGCATGCTTCTCTTGGCACTCTTCCACACTTTGTTTTTTTGTTTTTTGCACTTCCACTGCCAGCAGTTCTTGGAGGTTGCGGAGCACGCCGTTGTTTGGCATCGCTCACGTCACTTTGGTTGCGTGTCAGTCAGAGGAAAGTGATATGGATGCACCAGAGCCAGACTCCGCTTTTAACTTGTTGTGTTTCTGCCACGACAGTGACGCTGGACAAGAGGGCACCTGTGATCCAAGTCCAGGAGGAAGTCTCAGGTAAAACACTTTCGGTTGACCTTGACAGAGACGCACAACACAACGCTGTCCTGATTTCAGGTCGTGAATATTCAGGCGTAATCTTACTCCACTCAAATTTCAACAAATCTTCTCCACTGCCCGCACACATTGTTTAAAAAGACGTAGCCCACTTAGGGGTCACGAGCGGTTTTGTGTTTGCAGCCTCTGTTCAGTTGAGCCGCTTCTTTGCTAGTCCAAAGCTTTCGTTGTCGTTATTCCACTCAGCCTTCACGAGCTCCACCATCACAATGGAAGAGCAAACCCATCGCTCGTACAATTCAGATGTTCAGATAGCGGACAAAACGGGAGCACTGCAACTCTAGCCAGAGTCCAAATTCTCCTCCAGAAACGAAAGGCAGCTTTCCTCAGCAAACGTTCTCCTCGGGCAGCTGTGACTGTTGGTGCAAAGGCTTTGTTTAGCACAGGCGCGCCCAGCCGCGGGCCCGGACGGCCGCCGTCCGGCCTGTTTTCCGGCTCTCCCGGCTGCAGCGCGCCTGCTTCACATGATCGGCTCGTCAGCCAGCTCTGAAGCAGCATTGGAACGAACCCCATTAGTCACAACTCAAGTGTGTCACTCTTGGGAGAGCCGGAAGCAGGCGGGCCGGCGGCCGTTGAGGCCCCACTTTGGACGCCCCCGGTTTGGCGTCAAAGCGCACGCTCCTCCTGAGCCCGCTGTTCGTTGGTCACACGCGTCCCTCCCAGCTCAGGTTGACCCCCGTTCTTGTTTTCTCCCGTTTTGTCCATCAACTCCGTTTGTCTCTTTCCAGCGCTCCAGACGGCGACGCCTGTGTTCAAGCACTGCGTGGTCCCCGCGGAGATCAATGCTGGCGACACCGCCAGGTTCGAGTGCGAAACGGCGGATGCCAGCGAAGTCCGCTTCAAGTGGTTCAAAGACGGAAGGCTCATCAAAGAGGGAGAGCGCTTCAGGATTCTCAGTCGCATGACCGCGTCCTCCCTCGAGCTTTTGAGCGCCACCGAGGACGACGCCGGCGAGTACAGCTGCGAGGCGTCCAACAGGCACGGCGCTGACCGATGCGCTGCCGCACTCAGCGTGACAGGTAGGAACCCGGCGGCGGATCGCTGCGCTCCGTCGGCGGCGGTGTTGTTCATGTTTCTCTTGGTCTTCATTCTCATAGAAAGACGAGTCCCTCCCGAAGGAGCGGAAAGGCCCGGAATAATTTGCCATCCGAGCATCAATGCGGCACGCAATGACCGCGTCTCTTGTCTCTCCCCCCCATGACAGAGCGTGCACTTCCTCCGGCCTTCATCAA
Source organism: Hippocampus mohnikei (assembly GCA_026261675.1). NCBI lineage: Eukaryota > Metazoa > Chordata > Actinopteri > Syngnathiformes > Syngnathidae > Hippocampus > Hippocampus mohnikei. Next base: position 169,008 of record JAKGUB010000106.1, on the reverse strand, counting down.
GCGCCCGCCAGAGTCCATGACGGATTCGGCGGGCAAGACGGTGGCCATGGAGTCTCGGCTTTCCGGTTCGCAGCCGCTGAAAGTCAGCTGGGTCAAGGACGGCAAAGAAATCCGCCCTTTGGACAAATACGACGTCATCTTTGAGAACAATGCGGCCGCACTGTTTGTGCGAGACGCCGACGTGTCGGACAGCGGCGTGTACACCTGCGAGGCCTCCAACGAGGAAGGGAAAGCTTCCTGTCAGGTCGCTCTCACCATCTCAGGTACGGGATGTCTTTCTGTTCTCTAACCCTAATTAGGATCGTTTCGATTTGTCTTGAGATTCTTTTTAGGCTTCGGGGCAGAAGTGTTTCAGTTCGGCCGCATCTCCTCTGGCCGCCCGCTTCAGGCTACCGAGGACAAAATGAAATGGCGCTCAGGAAATGCAGAAGGATGGGAAATTGAAATGGTCAAATCGTTTGCCGCAGCGCAGTTGAGAACAGAGTGCGCGCAACTCAACCCGACTGACGTCGTCGGGGGACAAATATGTTTACTGCCGACATCGCAGATTCACGGCCCCCCAACCCAAACTTGTTTTGGAAGGGTTTTTTTTTCCCCGCTCCGTAAATGCAGGTGCTGATCTTCAGAACAGAGTGGAAATTCCAAACAATAGAAGATCAAGCTGAGCTAGCAAATGCAAACTTGTAGCAGAGGCCCTTCTCCCAGAAGTGGCTCCGCTTGATGTTTGCTTGTGCTGATGCACGGCTGTTGTCATTTCAGAAAACGCAAAGCCTCCCAAATTTGACATCCCGCTGCAGCCGGTGCTGCTGACCGAGGGTGATGATCTGAGCCTGAAATGTCATGTGGCTGGCACTCCTCCGCTCACCGTCACCTGGATGAAGGACAGGCGGGAGCTGAGGTCCGACCCCAGCACCAAGATCACCTTTGTCAGCGCAACTCCTTGGCTGCAAATCAGCCAAGTCGGCAAAAGCGCCGCGGGAGATTATCTGTGCAAGGCCAGCAACTCCGCCGGGACAGACTTCTGCAAGGCAAAAGTCACCATCAAAGGTATTTGGGTGGGAAGGCGGAGCTAACATTTAGTGGCCGCTTCCGAACCGCACCGGGTACCTTTTGCTACTGACCTCACTTACTTTCTCTGGACAAAGAATCCAAGGCCGCCCTTGGCGTCTCCCCTCCCGCCGCCGCCGCCGCCGCGCCCGCCCCCATGAAACATCCAGACAGCCCTTTCTTCATCGAAGAACCAAAGAATGTTTCCGTCGCAGAGAGTAAGTCGCTCCAAAAGGTCTTAATTGCAGCAGGCAGGCCACGCGAGATTTGGAAGCGATTCAGCGCTCCTGCCCCTCCGTGGGCAGGAGGCGCTTCGCCACTTGACTGGCAGAACAGCGGTTTCAAACATCTGACGCGCGGTCTTTTCCCCGCAGTGAGCTTGGCCACTTTTAGCGCCAAGATCGGAGGCGAGCCCATCCCCAGCGTCAAGTGGATGAAGGGCAAGTGGAGGCAAGTCACCCCCGGCGGGCGCATCTCCCTGCAGCGCAAGGGCCAGGAGGCCAAACTGGAGATCCGCGAGGTGACCGCGTCCGACTCGGGCCAGTACCGCTGCATCGCCTCAAACAAGCACGGCGAGACCCAGTGCTGCGCCGAGATGGCCGTGACCAAAACAGAGCGGGTGCCCGAAGACATCCGAATACATTTGAAGAAGTAAGTCGTCCCATGCGCATGTGTCGGCCTCTCTTGCGCGTCGGGTTTGTTTTTTGTCACCGCTTCTTCCGATAAGCCTTTGGACAATTCCGCGGGGACTGTTTGACGCAGCCGCGCTGTTCCGTCCGGAACTCGCATGGGGCGCAACGGGGGACGTCATGTTGATGTTTCCTCTCGTGTGTGCTAGGACCCCCTCGAAGCAGAAGAGCCCCAAAAAAGAAGAACACATCAACCTGGTGGAGTTGCTGCGAGGTCAAGAGCCCAAAAACTACGAGAAGATTCTGAGGGAGCACCACATTCACGACTACCGAGCCATCCTTCAAGCGGTGGAGCTCCTAAAGCAGGAGAAGCAGACGCAGGCTGAACATGCGGTGAGGAAATTCCTGACGTTGGCGCTTGATGTGTTGAGTATCCCTGTTAAGGAGGGATCAGGATCAGAATCAGAATCGGAATCGGAATTGGAATAATCTTTATTGGCCAAGTATGGAGAACACACAAGGAATATGTCTCCGGTAGCGCAGGCTAGGAGGGATGTCGCGGTCCGGACGAGCCAGCGAAGATCGTCAAATTCAAGGCGGCTCATTCATTTCTTATTTCTTTTGGCGACGACTGGGAGGGTTTGGTCGCCATCTTGGGAGCTCGGCTGTCTTGGGCCCGGTTAGTCCCTGGAGCGGGCGCTGACCTCGTTCGTCTCTGGCAAGGTCAGCGCCCGTCCCAAGCCTGGAGAAGAGGAGGAATATTGTACATTTAGGACCATAGGCTTCCCCCTCGGCCGATGTACGAATTCTCTTTGTTGTGCGTACGTGCGGCCCGACGTCTTGTCAACCGAATGCGGGCGTCAATGTCATGTGATTGTTGCGTTTTCCCATAGGAGGCGCGACGTGACGAGCCGGTGGACGAAGAAGAAGACGTGGTCCGCCTCATCCAGCAGCTGGAGGGACGCTTGGACACGGAGGTACGGCTGCGGCAGACCTTTTGAAGGGATCGATCATCACGCTTGTCATTCACAAAGCCTCCGTGCGCACGCGCGAATTCATCAGTCTCCGCCACGTTCATTTCTTTGGTTTTCTTCACTTTGTCCAAGTCCCGGCTGAGAGACTCACTAGAAGACTGCCTGAAACGACACCCTTCAGCCAAGAAACCGCACACTCTCTCAGGCGTGTTGCCATAGCGCTTTATAGATATGGACCTGCAATCTTTTATTGTGGAACCGCTGATCTTGTGGTGGCTATTTCTTGTGGTCTCGCGTACCAGGGGACGACGCAGGCGTCGCGATAACTGGGGCACATTTGCAAAGTGCACTTGATGCGCTGTTAATTGAAGCGACGCGACACCAAATAACGTGAGACAAAACAGATTTGAATGTTCTTGCACTGATCACATGTTTCATTGCGGTTGTCCACCCACAGCCCATCACTGTCACGGAGGACATCAGTGACCAGAGCACGTGCGAAAACAAAAGCGCCACATTTACCTGCCAGATCAGCATCAACTACCCGGAGATCACCTTGACCTGGTACAAAGGCAGCCAGAAATTGGAGGATGGCGAGAAATACAGCATCAGCAGCGACGGCCAACGCCACAGCCTGAAGATCCACGACTGCCGGGCCACAGACCAGGGCAACTACCGGCTGGTCTGCGGTCCTCACGTCTCCAGCGCCAAGCTCGCCGTCTCCGGTAAGAGTGGGAACGCCCCATTTAGCTCAGGCGCATCGACCTCTTTCCTGAGAGCCTTTGACCCGCTGCTTCAGTCTTTGGTCTTTAGTCCAGGTCTTCAACAGAGGTTGTCTTCCAACCATAGATGAACCCTCTTCTGAATGCCTGCGTGTATCCAGACACCTAATCCTAAATATAACGCGGCATGTGGCCTTGGTAGCGTTAATAACATCTTTCAAGTTCCCAAAGTTTGCAGGACAGCGGAAGACACCCTCGCTGGGCTTCCGTTCCACCAAAAGGTAGAAAGACATGTCAAAAGCTAAGAAGCTCAAAAGCCGAAGCTGCTCGTGTGCAAAATACTGCACGGCACAGCTGGCAAACGCTGTTTGGCGTGCATGCGTGCTGTGCACTCGTCAGGGACCGACTTGGCTCGTTTCCAAATGAATTGGCTCTAAAATCTTTTTGATGACATATTCGCAGAAACAAAACCATTTCATACCAACAATGGGAGGCCACCGTCACTCCACACCCCCACCCCTCCACCCCATCTCGGTTGCATGGCCACGATTAGTATCTTGCAGACAAAACAAAAATGATTCACGGAGAACCAAACCGCTCCGGAATGGTGCCGGAAATGAGGAAAGATTTCAGAAACAATGGCAGGCAAGGAAAGGTCACCAAAGCGGCAACTAAGGCAGACAAAAGTCAGCAGTTTGAGGAACAGGACCTGACTTACAGTATCTGGCTCATCCGCAAGCAAAGAAACCAAAGCGAACACTTGAAGCTGAAGAGCCGGCCGGGGAGCTCAGAGAAGTGAGGTGGGGCGAGGCCATTCGAGGAATTATGTGTTCCCTCTTACGAGTATCGGTCAAGAGGCGAGCGGCGGCATTCCGGACCCACTGGAGACGCTTGCTGTAGGATTGGCCCACTCCAAAGTCAACTGCATGACAGTCCAGTCAATATGCGACTGACGTCTCTCACAAAGACTTTGCCCATCTTGAGCAATCGAGCCCTCCGACGGACAGGGAGCTCCTTGGCAGAGGAACGCTCCAGTCTTGGACAGAAAACACTCTCCAGTTCCCGAAGCTCTGAGCGACAAAGCTTCGTCGGCAAGGAACGAGACGAGACGCTACGTCCAAAGGATTTCAGCAGAAATTCTTCATCAGTCAATGCGGCAAAGGTGCTGTGTGAATGTTTCATTGGTGAAGCTGCAAACTCCTCATGCGTGTCTCCTTCTTCTTCCCTCGCCTCACGAGCAGAAACTCAACAGCCCGGTGGCCTCCAATGTTGCGTTTTGTCTTGCTCAATCTGACGCTTTGGCAAGAGACTTTGTTGTCGTTGTTGTTGCGCTCCGTGTCAGTCACGTGGAGGCGGCTCGTGTCTGGACTGACCTTGTTGTTTCATGGCGGGTTGTTTTTTTTGGTCCTCAAGCATCTCCTCCGGAAAAGCCATCTGTGGCCGCATCTTCCCCTCCTGCTCCGGCAGAGACGGTCCCTCCGCCTTCAGGTAGTGCCTTCTGCTCTGTTCACGGTTCTTCCGGCTTGTCCGCGTTTGTCTTTTCCGGCACTTGCGAATGTTTTGTTCCAGCTGACTCGCTGGCGTCTTGTCTCGGCGGTATTCTTCATCTCCTTATTGTCCTCTTCAGTATCTCCCCCAGACAATCAAACGTGGAAAGCCTCCCCTCACTCCGCTTGCGAGGACAAAGTGACCCCTCCTGCAGGTACTTCCTTCTTAAAATGCTGACCGCTTCCAAAGCCTTTTGTCCAGATCAAATAGGTGCTCACGTATCTTCTTTCGATCTGCATTTTCATTTTCCTCCTCCTGTTTTTTGTTTTTGTTTTGAGTTTGACCTTTTGTTGTGTTCTACCCTGAAGCATCTTGTCCAGAGGAGAAGAAAGAGCGCACACTTTCTGCACCGACGCCGCCAGCTGAGGTCGTTCCTTCCCCAGGTAGCATCACAGAGTCTCTTCCGGCCGTATTCTTTGACTTGCATTGAAAGCTCACCTGCGGTCGGTCTTCATCTTGACGTGTGCTTCCGTATCGCCATTCTTGTCGCCGCTCGTTTTGCCGCGGCAGAGGACCAACCTTCTCCGCTTGCTGAAGCATCTGCTGTCTTGAAGCAAGTCTCTCCCACGGAAGGTAATGTTTGTCACCCAACTGCCGAGCCGACAACTACAATTCCAGTTCTGGAAAAACTTATTGTCCATTCTCCCAATCGACTATTTCAACTCGTGACTCTTGCAGACAAGGAACCCGTGAAGGCTCCTGGACCAACGAAAGGTATGCTCATCTTTTCTTTGTTTGAATGAGGAATCCAGTGAAATATTTACTGTACGAATAGCCTGCCGTTTGTTACTTAGCCTTGAGCGCGAATTGCTTTGTGACTCGTCAAACTATCTGCCGCCAAAAACACAGCGCCAGCTGTGCCGAGTCCATTGCGAGAGACAAAAGCGGCAGCGACGCAAAAGGCGAGGCGGAACGTTACCTCAACAACCACACACGAGGAAACGCAGGCCGAGGTCATCAGCTTGAGGGAAGTTGAGGTGGAAACTGCGGCGCCTGAGAATGAAGTCCAAAGTCATCAGGCACAAGTTGGCAGGCATTTCGTCCGCGGCCTTCATGATGGGGAGGATCGGAAGACGACAACGCTCACGGGAAGTGAAGGCGTCTTCGTGTCCAGAGAAAAAACGAGTCGACTTCAGCTTTGCCGAGAACATGACGAGGTTGTCGTTGCCTGTGAAACGGAGGAAGAACAACACGAGGAGACAGCGGCTCCGAGCGGGGGGACGGAAAAAGGAACCCGAGTGCGCGAGGAAGCTCAAAAACATCCCAAAGAAGAAGGGCAAAATATCAAACAGGAAGGACGTCCCAGCAAGCCAAAAGATGAGCCCGCTCACAAAACCAAAGCCAACGACAAATTGACTGAACCCGACGATGGTGAGCACAGAGAGTTATTGACAAGTGAACAAGTCAGAGACGCGACTCTCACACATCCGCATCCGTCAGCTGAAAATCGAGTGCGGCTCAAATCGAAGCCTGAACTTGGAATTCAAGAAAAATTGCCGGGCAAAGACAAACGGCAGGTGGACGCAAAACCCCCCAGTTGCACTCCGAGAGGCAAAAGCTCCAAAGAGCTAAAGCGAGATCGAGAAGATAAGCACCAAGAGAGCCGGTATCCCCATGGCTTGGCCAAGACATTCGGTCCCCTGGCGGAGAAAGCCGAGGACGAAATTTCAGCCGGACAAACGGATGCCATCGAGATTGGTGGCAAACTCAAGAGCGCGCCATCGCCTGGACGGAAGACAGAAGAGGTCGAAGGGGGCTTGGAGCACAAGGAGCGGGTGAAAAAAGACCAACTACTAGAGAACTTGTCACCCCAGGCTGATGAGCCAAAACCAATGCAACCAATCGCTATTGAAACAAACACTGCCGCCGCCGCTGCTGAGAAAGTTACAAGCATTGCAAGACAGGCTCCGCCGCAAGTTTCAGAAATTCCGAAGGGACCTTGCCCTCAAGAGGACGCAGCCGACAAGCTGAGGCTTCCCCTGGTGAAGGAGGTCTGGCCGAGACCCGCGCAGGTGAAGAAAGTTCCCACCCTGCAAGGGGAGGAGGCCTTTCAGGACTTGGCCGATGAGGAGATCTGGAACCCCTCCGAAGATTGGCAAGGCCAAGGGATGGAAGGGGCGCGGCAAACGCCAGGCCCTCCTGACAGCCAACAAGGTGAGGTGACATCCAGAAAAGCGGAGATGCCGTCGGCACCCCACTACCAGCACCCTCCCCCGTCGGCACATCTTAACAGCACCTTCCTCCCTGACCAACTCTCACATCTTCCCAGATGACTCATTTAATCCTCACAGCGCACTCTCAAGTCACCCGCTCCATCAGTTAACATGAAGGCACGTGACTCCTAAACGTGCTCGGCAGTCTCCTGAGCCTCCTGAGCCTCCTCCTCACCCTCCTTTTCCTATTCCAGAGTTCCTCAAAGCAAGCCCAGACCATTCCATTGTCGTAACCCACTGAACCTCTTTGAAAGAATTGCTGTCCTTGTTGCCGTCGTTAACATTCTTCTTCTTCTCCTTCTCACTGTTGTTGTTGTTGTTGAGCAGTAGAATTTGACTGTTGCAAAAGCAAAAGATGATTTTGTGACAGGAATTTTTTTTCATGACTAATCCAGATGGCAAACCTGCGGAGGAACTTCCCAGAGGACGAGGACGAGGATTCGGCGGTGAGAACTGATTGGCCTTTGCTCCTAGTCTTTGATAGCTCTCTATCGACACGTCTCCTAGTGATTGCTTCTTTTGCTTCGGCCACAAGACTCTTAAACACTTTTTGGGATTCGGTTGAATTGATATTGCCCTCCTCGCTTTCCGCCGTCCGAGCGGAATCTAAGCCGAAGCCTTTTGAATTCTGCTCTCGCAGTGAGACTAACGCCCTCTCCCGGCGACGGCGGTCGGGGGCGAGGCCTGAGGCCCGGCGGTAAAGGCCCCTCGCCTCCAGAGGAGCCCTTCGGAGGATTCAAACTCAAAGCCGTCCCGCTCAAGTTCATCAAGAAGCTGGAGGACATCGTGCTGCAGGAGGCCGAGTCTATCGGTTCTTCGGCTGTCTTCGAGTGCCAGGTGTCGCCGTCCACCGCCGTCACGTCCTGGATGAAGGATGGCGGGAACCTGCGCGAGGGCCCCAAGTACAAGTTCACCTCGGACGGCAAGGACCGCAAGATGGTGGTCAAAGACGTGCAGTTGTCGGACACCGGCGAGTACACCTGCGTCGCCAGGAACGCCGGCAAAGAAATCACCTGCACCGCAAAACTCGTCGTCGAAGGTGAGCTCGCCGATCTTCTCGTTCTTTCAACTTGAGGGGAGAAGCGCGGAAAACGAGACTGCCGTCAACTCGGTTCTGTGTCGTCGGTCAACTTTCTTGAATCTAGGAGGAGCGGGCGCTGGCGTTTTTCTCTTCTCGCCGGAAATGCATTCATCGTGTCGCGACCCAAACTTATGGAGACCGGTCTACACGACCCCACATTTTGGTCGCAAGCTTGCGGGACTCCGGAGAGTCGCCCCCCCCTCCAGGAACCTGGAGATATCGTTCAATTGAATATTTTCCAGCGTGCGCATTGCAAGCCGTTGTCTTGTCCTCGTGCAGAGCTGCCCGTGAAATGGATCAACGAGTTGGAACCGGAGACGTCGTGCTGCAAGGGTCAGCCCATGTACCTGACCTGCGAGCTCAACAAGGAGAGGGACGTCATCTGGAAGCGCAACGGCGTCAAACTGAAGCGCACGGCCGGCAAGTTGGCCATCAACATCATTGGCTTACAGCACGCCGTCACCATCCAGAACGCCGTCGAGGAAGACACTGGCGTCTACACCTGCGAGGTGGACGTGCCGGACGGCATCAAGACCAGCACCAACGTCGTCGTCACCGGTGAGCAACACACCGGCGGCTCGCATTTAGCAAATTTCACACGTGGTGTCCTTGAAAAGTGCGACTCAGGGACAAAAAAATGAAAAGTCAGCAGACCGCCAAGTTTTTTGGCCAACTTTGAAAAACAGGAGCAAGCCAGAGTACCCGCAGAAAAGCAAAGATAGACCAAAATGTCAAGTCTAGCGGCCGATGGCACCAGACACGTTCTCTCGGGGCACTTGACACGTGCTCGCTACTGGCGCGGCGCAGAGGCGTGAAACCTTGTCAACCTTTGTGCTCAGAGATGATCAAAGACTGGTTGGTGAAGCCTCTGAGAGATCAACACGTGAAACCGAGATCCAGTGCCACCTTCAGGTGTCAGCTCTTCAAAGACACGCCCAACTGGAAGTGGCTGAAAGGCGAGACGGAGCTGGTGCCTTCCGACAAGGTGGAGATCAGCAAGGACGGCATCACCATGATGCTCACCATCAACAACTGTCAGCCCGACGACGTGTCGGAATACACCTTTGCCGTGGAGGACCGCAAATACGTGGCCAAACTCACATTGGGAGGTGCGCAGCCGTGGCTGGTTGTGGCCAGCCGCCTTGGCCTTGCGCTTGCCACCGCAATGACCTATTTGATGTGCTTGTTCAGAGCGGCAGGCGGAAATCTTGAAACCGCTGGCCAGCGTGGAAGTGGTGGAAAAGGAAGAAGCCCACTTTGACACGGAAATTTCAGAGGATGACGTTGTCGGGGAATGGAAACTGCAGGGACAAGTGCTTAGCAGATCTCCGGTAAGTCACGTCTCGGGGGCGGAAATTCTGTCAGACTTCGCACCAGACCGGACACGTTTTGGGCATTTTTTAGTCTTGATTTATTCATTTCTTTTTATCGGCGCGCCGCAGCAAATGACGCCGGTTTTTCAATTTCAAAAACAAATGTCGCAGGAGTGGAATGCTTTTCTTTCGAACCATTATTGCAGATATAAAAAGCTTTTGAAAAATTGCCATTTCGTATTTGTTTTTCAAGAAATCTTATCTATCATGATTTCTTAAAAATAAATAAATAAACATGATATGACAACTCACACGTTTAAAATAATGGTCACATTTAAAACATTTTTCATTGTCGATTATAACGTTGCAACACAGTCATACAATTTTTTTTGTGAGGTATTTTATGATGCTCTGATCATTTGAATCAGGTGTGTTGCAACAGGGAGACTTGGAAAACATGCAGGGCATTGGCCCTCCAGGACCTGAGTTTGACACCTATGGTGTATACAAACACTTGCTCAAATAAACTGTAATATTAAAATAAAATCTGTATTTCTCAGAGAGTAAAATATATACATCAAAAGATATATATAGCTTCTTTTTTGAAAATCGTGTCACTGTCACACCGTTGAGAAATTATAATGTACAAGGCGACCAAATTGGTTGAACTCACACCATGCCACCATGTAAACAGAACAATTTGAAAGCAGCCAAGAAATCAGGATGTCTCTTGGGAGCCAAATGTAAAACAACAGCCAGGGGTGTCTTCCTCATGTGCCCCCCTGTGGTGCATGAGGAACGGCGCCATTTACAAAACAAAGGCAGTTCTTCACACCTTTGCCTGGCTGTTAGCCCTTTCACTCTGTCCTACAAGGAGACAGTCTTGGGGCTGATCCCGGGATCTCCAAAAAGGGACACAAATGGTACTGCTAGTGTTAATAACTTGTCGCTTTGTCCCCATGAAGCTGGTTTTATTTTGCTTGAAGGTGTTTCTCATACGTTGACCTGCAGCGAACTGAATCAATCACTAAATCAAGTTCATTCTGTTTCCGACTTATCATCGAACTTGTCGGTTCCTGAAAGTTTTTGTTGCTTCTTATTTACCGGACATGTTTCGGTGGAAGAGGCCGAAAGGCTTCTGCCGAAACTTCAGGTAAATGACCACCTACAGGAGATCAAGGAACACGGGTTGAAGCAGATCAAATTGTTCTCCCTATTTCTTTATGTGGGGCTCGGTGCAAAAACTTTGTCCGTCCTTGCGCTCGGGGGACTTTGAAAAGGAGTCACAGGGTCGGTCGGCAGGCTTGGAATCTACTCGCTTCTGATTCTGATTCTTGGCAAACGTCGTATTTTTCAGACATGCGACATTAAAATGGACGGCAACAAACGTTTCCTGACTTTGAAGAATGTCCAGTTGGATCAAGCGGGAGAAGTGTCCTACCAGGCTTTAAATGCCATCACCAGCGCCATGCTGACCGTCAAAGGTATGCCCGCGGATCAAAACCACACGTGTGCATGGTGAGCGTTTGTGTAACGTGTGTCAATAACCCAGCAAACGCTTTCAGAAATTGAAATGGGCTTTGTGGAGCCTCTGAAGGACGTTTCGGTTCCTGAAAAGAAACAAGCCAAATTTGAATGCACCCTCACCAAGGAGGTGCCCAAGGTGATGTGGTTCAGGGGCGCGGAAGTCGTGACCCCGGGCCCGAAATACGAGATCATTGATGACGGAAACAAACACATGCTGATCATAAACGGTTGCGAGTTTGACGACGAGTCAGACTACACCGTCGAGGTATCGGCTCTGAGATCCACAGCTCGGCTTTCGGTGGAAGGTAAGGCCCCCACCCACCGCTACGGCTCACGTCCCGTCCGCTCCCCGTTGGCGCGTTTTCCCTCCAAGGGCGCGGTAGGTTCAGGCGCCCGCCCTCTTTAACGGTCGCGGCCGTTCCTGCTCTATTTCAGGCTTGAGGCTTAAGCTTGTCAGGCCGCTGGAGGACCAGACGGTCAAAGAAGGCAAAACGGCTCGCTTTGAGCTGGAGCTGACTCACGACGACGTCCCGGTGGCCTGGTACCGAAACGAAGTCAAGCTCCACGTGAGCAGAACGGTGATCGCTCGCGTGGAGGGAAAGAAGCACCTCCTTGAAATGAGGATGTTGACGCTCGACGACACCTGCCAGATCAAGGCAGAGGCCAAAGGAATAAGCTCAGTGGCGAAGCTGACAGTTCTCGGTAATGGCACACGTCTCTTTATCCTCTCGCCGCTCTTGCGTTTCTCGGCATGGGGCGGGCGGGGTCGTACCGATTCTCCCTGGAGGACAGTCCGCGGAGGTCCAGGCCCACCGCCAGCGCGATCGGCGGCGGCAAGGTGGGCCGGCCGTTCCTTGACCGCGCTGCCTGTCCATTGATGAATCGATGGTGTGGTTCCAGAGGGCGACGCCGTGTTTGTCGTGAAACTGCAAGACCACACGGCCACGGAGAAAGACCAGGTTTCTCTGGACTGCGAGCTCAACAAAGACGTCCCCGTCGTTTGGTATCATGAAGAGAAGGAGATTGTCGCCTCCAAGACGGTGCTGCTCAAGTCCGAGGCGACTCGGAGATCTTTGGTCTTGAGGAAGGTGGAGCTGAGCAGCAAAGGAAAATACACCTGCGACTGCGGCACCGACAAGACGGTAGCCGAGCTCACCGTCGAAGGTAAAACCGAACCGTCGCGGCCACCGGCCGACCAAGCGTCTTCACGTTTGCCGTCTGCGCCAGCTCGCGAGATCAAGCTCCTTCGACCCCTTTACGGCGTGGAGCTCTTCGACGGGGAGACGGCTCGTTTCGAGGTGGAGATCTCCGAGGATGACGTTCATGGCCAGTGGATGCTGAACGGCGAAGTCCTTAACGCTTCCTCTGTGAGCACCTCTTCTCGCCGACGCGTCAAATCTGCTTCTTTGTTGTCTTGGGGCGCTGTTGCTTAGTCAGCGGCGCCGCTCTTTTAAATGGGCAGAATGTGGACATCGTGGAAGAGGGAGGCAAGCACACGCTGATCCTGTACGACTGCAAAGTGCCCATGAGCGGCGAGGTGGCGTACGCCGCCGGCAATGCCAAATGTGCCACCAGCCTGAAAGTCAAAGGTGAAGCAACGACGTTCCGGGGTCACGCCACTTTCTTCCGATTTAAAATCCCAAAAGTTAAATTGAGGCAACTGGACTCTGTTCTTTGTTGCGCAAGACTTTGGGCCATGAATCTCAAAGGCTTCTTCGGACCTGCCCTCGGCTCCGTGAAACTTGAGTATTTTCGAAGCGCTGATTTGTAGTGCTTTGCACTTCCTCTCTCTCTCTCCACCGGGAACGTGCGTAACCCATCGTAGCCCATCTTCATAGTCTTGGTTGTGCCGACGGTTGCCCTTCGGGAAATCAAGAGGCCTGGCCAGGAGCCAATGAGGATTCATGTTGGTCATGTTAACGATCCACAACCGCAGTCCTGCAGGTGATCTACAATTCCTTTGAAAATAAAATGAAGGCCTAAAGTTGGCCCGAGGCCCAAAGATAAGTCGCGGATATTATATTATAAAGACTGTCCTGGCCGTGGCATAAATGAACACGTTTCTGGATAAAAGGTCAAAGGTCTTCGACTACTTCAGACCCGGAGAAGCCCGCAGCGGGTGAAACCGGTCAAAGGTCTTCAAATTATTCAGAACCGGAGAAGCGCAACGGGTCAAAGGCATCTTCTTCAAGCCCTGACCCGAAGCACCCACAAGAGTCCAGTTGCCTTCATTCAACTTTTGACTCTCCGCGGACATTGAGACCTAAAAGGCATCGGGCGGTTCGGGGGTCCTGTCGAAGATGCTTTGCATCCCCTCTTACTGACCCGGCTCTTTCTCCTCCCGGTCGGTCAGAACTTCCTCTCAAATTCCTGACGCCGCTGAGCGACGTGCAGGTGTTTGAGAAGGACCCCGCCAGGTTCGAGCTGGAAGTGTCCAGAGCTCCCAAGTCTTTCCGCTGGCTGAAGGCTTCGCAGGAGCTGCGGAGCGACGACAAGTACGAGATCGTCCGAGACGGGAACTCGCACGCGCTGCTGGTCCGCTCGGCCACCTACGAAGACGAGGCAAAGTACGCATTTGAGGCCGAGGACAAGAGGACGAGCGGCAAGCTGGTCATTAAAGGTGAGCCCTGACCTTTGACGCTCTTTCAAGTTGAGCCCACGCGCGGATCGCACTTGGCGCAACAGCTGCTGCCTCACGCAATGGGATCAACTCGATGTAACTCCTGGCCGCTCTGCTCGTCTTGACCCGCCGAAGGAGGAACACCTCAGTCGTCAGAGCAACTGCTCAGAAGTCGCAGGATGTACGGGACGGAAAAAGAAGCACCCGCAACGGCATCCGTTGAAATAGACGCGCCTTCATTTTTGCTCGCTGTACACCGTGCGTCGAGCGGTCACGGCAGCCGCAGAGCGAGTACGATTGAGTTTGCGCAGCGTGGAAAAAGTATGGCCCACAAGCGGCCCCCTTCTTAAATCCTGCCTGACCAACATCGACATGTCGCATTCCGCCAAACTGCGTTGGATCGATTCACGTCTGATCAATGTATTTTTTTTGGAAAAGTCTAATCCTTTCACTTCTCTGTTAACGTTGAATGATGGATTTATTTTGTCGTCACTTTTCTCATTCACGGGCGGCACCATCCGCCTCACAGTGCAGAGGCACGAGGTTCGATTCCCCCTGCGGCCCTCCTGCGTGGAGTTTGCATGTTCTCCCCACGCCCGCGTGGGTTTTCTTCGGGTACTTTCCTGCCGCGTTCCCAAAACACGCACCGCAGCTTAATTACCTGAAGACCCTCGACTGTCCCCGGATGCGATTGTGAGCGCCATTGCTCATTGGTCTTTGTTGGCACAACTGCGATTGGCTGGCGACCAGTTGAGGGCGTACCTCGCCAAGTGCCCGATGACGGCCGGGAGAGGCTCCAGCCCGCCCGCCACTCTCCCGAGGATGGATGGAGGGATTGTGATTGTCATCGATCCGACGCTCTCGGCTAACGATGCGTGCACGAGGCACTAACCCCTTGCACCCTGACCGCAGGAATCCGCTTGGAGTTTGTCAAAGGCATCAAGGACCTGACGGTGAAGGAGCGCGAAACAGCCCAGTTCAGCGTGGAGATCTCGCACGAAAACATCCCCGTGGTTTGGTTCAAGAACGACGTGCGGCTTCACCCCGGAAAGGCGGTCCACATGACGAACCGCGGCGCGGTGCACATGCTGGCCTTCAGGGAGGTGGCCCTCGATGACACGGCCATGATCAAGGTGGAGGCGGCTGACAAGAGCGTCAGCGCCATGCTCACCGTCATCGGTCAGTACTCGGCACCAGATTCTCGCTTCTTTTTGTCGGTCGAGACCGGCGCGGTCATCGAGTCGTCGCTTGAATGAATGAATGAATGAATGAATGAATGAATGAATACTTTATTGTCATTGCACACTTGTTACAACGAAATTTTGCGGGAGCCTCCACCCCCAAAGTGTCGTGAAATCTAAAGATATAAAAGTATAAAAAGTATATAAATACATTGCACTCCCCTGGACTTACACGCAATCAATATGCCTCCACCCCCAAAGTGTCGTAAAATCTAAAAATATAAAAGTATAAAAAGTATATAAATACATTGCACTCCCCTGGACTTACACACAATCATATGCACACATTTAAAAATTAATAAAATATTCGACACTAATTAAGGTACAGTCAAAGTTGTCTTACAAAATGATATCAATCAGGCATTAACATGACAGTATGTGGACTATTTCGGAGATATCATGAGGTATATAGTAAAATTGCACTCCCCCCCCAGGCCTACACATTCACATGCACACAATTTGAGGAATTGTGATTCAGCAGCCTGACTGCCCAGGGATAGAAAGTGTTTCTGTGTCTGTTTATCCGACTTCTCATAACTCTATATCTTCTGCCCAAGGGCAGGAGGTTGAAGAAGCACCTGCCAGGGTGGGATGGATCAGTCAGGATTTTCTTTGCCCTTTGTAGCCCCCTTGAGTTCGCGATGTCATCCAGGGATGGCAGGGGGCAGCCGATGATTTTTTGTGCCGCCTTAATGACCCCTTGCAGAGCATTCCTGTCCTTGGCCATACAGCCGGCATACCACGCTGTGATGCCGTACGCCAATACGCTCTCCACTGTGGAGCGGTAGAAAGTGCGTAGCAGGTGTGAGCCCGTCTGGCATTTGTTCAGCAATCTTAAAAAGTGCAGCCTCTGTTGCGCTTTCCCGACCACAGCATCTGTGTTGGCCTGCCATTTGAGGTCATCTGTTACATGCACACCCAGGAACTTGAACGTCGAGACCTTCTCCACACAGACACCGCCCATCTGTAGTGGGGAGGGGTCTGCTCTCTTCCTCCTCCAGTCTATCACCATCTCCTTTGTTTTGCTGGTGTTCAGTAGCAAGTTGTTTGATGAACACCAGCCTACGAGTCTCTTTACCTCCTCCCTGTACGCTGTCTCATCGCCATCGGAAATGAGACCCACCAATGTATTGTCATCAGCGAATTTCACGATGACATTTGAGTCATACATGGGGGTACAGTCATGTGTGTACAGTGTAAACAGGAAGGGGCTCAGCACACAGCCCTGGGGGGAGCCCGTGCTGAGTGTCAGTGTGGAGGATGTGTGAGGCCCCACCCTCACAGTCTGTGGTCGATCTGTCAGGAAGCTTCTGATCCATTTGCAGGTGGGGGAAGGGTAGTTCAGGTCTTTCAACTTTGAGATGAGAATATCGGTCAGGATGGTATTGAATGCTGAACTAAAATCCACAAAAAGCGCCCTGACATAGCTTCCCTGCTTCTCTCCATGGCTCGCGGCATCATGTACAAAGGTGGAGATGGCATCAGCTGTTGATCTATTTTGTCTGTAGGCAAACTGATGCTGGTCGAAGTTCTGTGGGAGGCGTGATTTTAGATGGCGAAGAACTAGCCTCTCAAGACATTTCATGACCACTGGGGTCAGTGCCACTGGTCTGAAATCATTCAGGCTGCTGATGGTATGTTTCTTGGGGACGGGTATGATGGTGGCTGCTTTCAGGCATGATGGGACGGTGGCCTGTGCCAGGGAGGAGTTGAAGATCTGTGTTAGGATCTCTGTCAGTTGGTCCGCACAGGCCTTCAGCACTTTCCTCTGTACTCCGTCCGGTCCTGTGGCTTTATGCGGGTTCACAGCTTTCAGGACTGCTCTCACCTCATGCTCCTTCAGCTGTAGCGACTGCATGCTGCACTGATGTGTAGTCAGAGGGGCAGAGTGAGACCACTTTGCGTCAAAGCGGGTGAAGAAGATGTTTAATTCCTCCGCCAGCGAGGCATCCACGCTTACTTCTTGTGGACTGCCCTTGTAGTTTGTTATGTTTTGTAAGCCCCGCCACACTTGCCTTGCATTTTTGTCCGCCAATTGTTGCTCTACCTTTCCTTTGTAGACCCTTTTGGCTTGTTTAATTCTTCTTTTTAGGTTTGCCCTGGCCGCGGCATACAGCTCCCGGTCTCCGGCCCTGAATGCAGAATCTCGGGCCCTGAGCAGCGTCCGCACTTCCCCCGTCATCCATGGTTTTACGTTTTTGAACACTTTGATCTGTTTATCCACTATGACATTGTCAGTGCAGGTCTTAATGTAAAATAAAACAGTCTCAGTGCGTTCATTTAAGTCCAAGTGATCAAAAATAGTCCAATCCGTATTTTCAAAACAGTCCTGGAGCTGGTTGAGTGCATCTACGGGCCAGGTTTTGATAGTTTTCCTGACTGGTTTGGTTCTTATTCTGATGGGTCTATACGCTGGCACACTGAATAGTGAGATGTGATCAGACATTCCCAGATGAGGAAGGGGTATTGTCCTATAGGCACTCTTTAGGTTGGAATAGATCCTGTCCAGTGTGTTGCTGCCCCTGGTGGGGCCCTTTACATATTGTGCAAACTTTGGGAAAACAGTTTTTAAACAAGCCTGATTAAAGTCCCCAGCCACAATAATGGCCCTCAGGGTACTGCATTTGCTGTCCGGATATTGTGTCGTGAAGTTTGGAAAGGGCTGTGTTTACGTTAGCAGTGGGGGGTATATAGACAGCTGTAATTAGCACTACAGTTAGCTCTCTCGGTAGGTAGAATGGCCTACAGATTATGTCATCATCTCTAAATCGGGCGAACAGTAAGTGTTTATTACCCTACTGTTTGTACACCAGCCTTGATGAACAAAGGCGCAAAGGCTGCCTCCTCGCTTCTTTCCGGAGCTGTCGTTTCTGTCGAAGCGGTGCGTGGTTCGGCGCGATAGCTGAATTGCTTCATCCGGTATGAGCGAATGTAGCCACGTCTCCGTTATCACAGACACGCTACAGTCCCGGGTGTAGCGATTGTCTGACAACAGCAGCTCCATCTCGGCAATTTTGTTGACGATAGATCTGGCATTCGTCAGGAAGATGCTTGGCAGCGCTGGTCTGAGCGGCTGCTTCCTTAGCCTGGCTAGCAGGCCCGCCCTGCATCCCCGCTTTTGTCTCCGCTCTCGACGCCGCCTGCGCCGCCTCCTAGTCCCGACAACAATCCACGGAGAGCCCGGTGGTCTGGCTATCGCTGGGGGTATATCCCATGTATCTCTGAAGTCCGCATTAATCGCGATTTCACTCGCAAGTCCAATGTTTTTTAACTCTGCACTGGTATATGTGTACAAGCCATTCACACACTTGATCACATTCGCACAAGACCACAAAAACACAATAAGAAACAAACTAAATCCACGACGAGTGAGGGAGGTCCAGGCCGCTGCGTCCTCGCGCGCCGCCATACTGCCAAAAACTTGGGTCAGCTCAGCTTGGTCACCTGAGGTGGACTCCCCCACCATTGGCCTGTGTTTTCAATACGGGTGCCTCAACCGCGGGTTGGTCGGCGCGGCAAACGGCAGTGGCGTGTGAGTCGACATCGGCCCGCCGGCGCGCTCACGTGAAAAATGAAGCGAGTGCCTCGTTCTTGTCGCGCTCGTGTCAAGTGCCTTGAACGCTCGCCTGAAAAAGGGGAGCCGGCAAACGGCCCAAGTCGTCAGGTCGGCCGTCAGCAAATTCTCCAAATGTCGATCGCGGACAATGGACAGTGGCACCCCCTCACACCACCACCACGACCATGACCACGCAGATGAGGCGTAGGGCGTCCGCAACTTATCGAAACGCGCTGCGCTCATCTTTCATGTTGAGAGGGGAGAGCCTCGCGTGCCAGTTGCCCTTCCGGGTCTCAAAGACCGTCCGATGTCCTCCAAGTCTTGCTTCAGGCCGTTGTCACTGCCAGTTCAAGCAGTCTGCGTTGCTGAAAACAGGAGGCAACTCAAGATAGCACATCGCCCACCCAAGCGGTCGACCGCACCGTATCCTTCCGTCTCGCAAACGTTAGCGAGCTCAATGCCGTCGCTTGGCAAAAGATTGTCACGGCACTCCTCTGAAGAGATGAACTCGGGAATGCCAAAGGGGGCGGTCGGAGTCCAGGTGTAGAAGCTTTGTTGGCGAGCGTCGTTTGCGTCCATCCCAACTTGCAAAACGTGCTCTTCCCTCAGAGGGCGACCCGTACTTCACCAGCAAGCTGCAGAACTGCACGGCGGTGGAGAAGGACCAAGTGAAGCTGGTGTGCGAACTGAGCAAGGCCTCGGCGGACGTCAAATGGTTCCACAACGACAAGGAGCTTGCGCCTTCCAAGAACGTCAGCATCGGCGTCGACGGCAAAACGCGAATCCTGGTGATCCGCAAGGCCGAGATGAGCCACGCGGGAGAATATGCTTGTGACTGCGGCTCCGACGCAACGCGCGCACTTCTCACCATTGAAGGTAAGAGGAAATCCGCCGCGTTGCCCCCCCCCCCCCGTCTTTTTCTGTGGCACGCATTTGGCCCCCATGGGGTTACGTGGCTTCCGCCCTCAGCCCCGTGTTTAAGTTACAGACGAGTGCAACATGGCTACGGCGGCAGCGATGGACAAACTCCCTCGAAAAAGCAAATAAGTGTGGAAGAGTCATTGACCCGAGGAAACACGTTTCCGCCCCTTGCGCGACGCTGGCCATAGCCTCTATTTCTCCACTTGCTGAAAAACGGGACCCCTGTTTTGCGTGTCATTCAGAAGAGTCTCATTAAGGGGAAGGATGTTAGCTCAATGCTAACTGTACGTGTCCTATTGTTAACATTGAGCTCACCCTTAGACGCAAAGAATGTTCGTCTTGTGCTAACCTTACTCATGAGCTTGTTAGCGTTGAGGTAAGAGATACGTGCTGGGAATGTTAGCGTTGAGCTAACAGTCCATGTCACATGGTTAGCATTGAGCTAACAGAAAGATGCTCACCATGTTAGCTGTAAGCTCACGTCAACCAAGGTGAGCAGTGAAAATGTCAACGATCAAGCGCATGCTAGGAATGTTAGCCTTGAGCTAACATTCCATGTCACATGGTTAGCATTGAGCTAGCAGAAAGATGCTCACGATGTTAGCTGTAAGCTCACGTCAACCAAGGTGAGCAGTGAAAATGTCAACGATCAAGCGCATGCTAGGAATGTTAGCAATGAGCTAACAGTCCATGTCACATGGTTAGCATTGAGCAAACAGAAAGATGCTCACCATGTTAGCTGTAAGCTCACGTCAACCAAGGTGAGCAGTGAAAATGTCAACGATCAAGCGCATGCTAGGAATGTTAGCCTTGAGCTAACAGTCCATGTCACATGGTTAGCATTGAGCTAACAGAAAGATGCTCACCATATTAGCTGTAAGCTCACGTCAACCAAGGTGAGCAGTGAAAATGTCAACGATCAAGCGCATGCTAGGAATGTTAGCGTTGAGCTCGATGGATTGTTAGCATTGAGCTAACAGAATGTACCGTATTTTCACGACCATTCGGCGCAGTCTCAGTAACGGGTGCTATTTCTGTATTTTACACATACACAAAACGCACTGTATTATTGGGCGCAGCCAGGCGTGGTAAAACATACGCCAGTTTAAACATGCGCCAGTTTAAACATACGCTAGTTTAAACATACGGAATGCATGCACGCATGCTAAAAACACGTTATCTTGAAGCATAGCGTAGCATGCTAAGACATGCTAAAAACACGTTAGCTTGAAGCATAGCGTAGCATGCTAAGACATGGTAAAAACACGTTTTTAAAAAGGCAACGGAAGCAAAACTGAGATCGGTTTAGCCATCTTACAATGTACTCACATTTTTCGATCAATCATCACCCAGAAATCCATCAAAGTCCTCATCTTCTGTATCCGAATTGAACAATTGTGCAAGTACCGGTAGTCCATCAAAAACGCCGGGTTTCCTCTCGTTGTCAGAGTCACTCTCATTGCCATGTGGCTCCACAGAAATGATGCGCGGCCACTTACACGCCCACCCTTCACTGATTGGCGGGCTGCTTTCCCGCATGCCTGGCCTCACTCGCGGCCACTTACATGCCCACCCTTAACTGATTGGCGGACTGCTTTCCCGCATGCCTGTTCACGCTCACTTCCGCCTTTTCTCTATATAAACAGCGTGTCGGCTCTCAGTAAGGATTTGGAACTCGGCTCATACACTAGACGCTCAGCATTATAAGGCGTCCTGTCCATTTTGGAGAAAATTTAAGACTTTTAATGGCGCCTTATGGTCGTGAAAATACGGTATTCGCAGTGAGACCATGCAGTGCTTGCCCCACTTTTTAGAAGTTTCCCCATTTGACTTTGTTGCGCTTCCCAGGCAAATGTTGAGCGGCGTCTTTTTCAATCCCTGCCGACATTGACGCTGTTCTGGATCTGCCGGTTGTCCTCCAGAGCGCGACATCAAGGTGGTGCGTCCGCTGTACAGCATCGAGGTCACGGAGACGGAGACGGCCAAGTTTGAGACGGAGATTTCCGAAGACGATGTCCCGGGACACTGGAAGCTGAAAGGAGAAGCGTTGCAGCAGTCAGCCGTGAGCGCTCGCCTTTTGTTGACGTTCACAAATTCGGGTCGAAGGAACTGAAAAGCCGCTTTTACTTGACTGCGCTTCTTGAAAACACACCAAAAAAAGAAAAAACAGCGTTTGTCTACTGTCCGTCAGGATGTGGAAATCAAGGCGGAGGGCCCCAAACATCTTCTCGTCCTCTACAACGTACGCATGGACATGGCGGGAGGAGTGGAGTTCTCAGCGGGCAACGCCAAATCAAACGCTCAGCTGCGAGTGAAAGGTGAGAGCGCGAGAGTGGCAGGCAGTCACGGTGGCGAGCACGGCGTTATCTGGAGTGGTTGGACGCTGAGCCGAGCCCTCGCTCTCCTCAGCTCGAGCCATTCACCTCCTGCGGCCGCTGAAGGACGTGACGGTGACGGCCGGGGAGACGGCCGCCTTCCGATGCGAGCTGTCCTACGAAGGCATTGTCGTCGACTGGTTCCTGGCGGGGAACAAGATGGAGGCCGGCGAGCGGGTAGGACCTCACGGCTATTATTTCGGGCGCTTTTTGTTTGTTTGTTTCCTCATTCCTTTTTCTTGTCAACCGACGCGGTGTCCAAGGCGTTTTCATGTGCGCCCAAGTTAAAAATAGCCTCATCTCCGACTGGCCCTCGAGGCTCCCTAATATGGAGCTTCAGCCGCCAGGAGGTCAAAAGCCCTTTTGCGCAGTTGGCCTCATCCACTCAAAGCTCG
Organism: Hippocampus mohnikei; assembly: GCA_026261675.1. Classification (NCBI taxonomy): domain Eukaryota; kingdom Metazoa; phylum Chordata; class Actinopteri; order Syngnathiformes; family Syngnathidae; genus Hippocampus; species Hippocampus mohnikei. Next base: position 146,846 of record JAKGUB010000106.1, on the reverse strand, counting down.
CTTGTGACGTTGCGGGCATGTTTCCAAGATTCTTGCAACGGGCTTCTTTGAGACCGTTTCACATGAAAGCTTCATGTCCCGTTTTAAGCTTCAACGACCAAGTTTGAAGTTCAAGTGGAACCGAAAACCACCGTTGGAGGGCGAAGCTTACTTCGGGATGATTTCCCCTTTGAAAAACGAGACTTATTTCTTGACAGAGCTTTTCTCAATTCTGGATTGAAATAGTAAATGAAGGAAGACTCGAGCTTTTCCGAGGTCTCAAATGAGCTTGAAATGAAGGCCGGCCCGGGGCAGGGTTAACTTGACGGCGAAGGTCGAACGCTTCGCTGCCAAGGGTGAAAACGTATGGACCAGGCAGGCCAAATTGATAGACCAGTACCATGCAACAGATACAGACATCACTGATAAGAAGTTTGATGTTCATGTTAAAATGTAAACCCTAACTGGACACGTTTTTACTCCCTGTCACATGACGTTGAGTCAAAGCCCTTTTGGTTTTCTGGCCTTCAAGCCAGATGGCTGTTTGCGTCACGGCTGCCATTTTCCATCCGAAGGTCCTTCCGGTACGTCGGCGAACATGAAATGCCCGTGACTCTCGTTGTTGGCTTCCCGCAGGTGAAGATTCAAAGAGACGGCCGAATTCACGCTCTGACGGTCGGCGATGTGAAGCTGTCGGAGGCGGGCCAAGTCAGATTGACCGCCAAGGATTTCCAGACTCGGGCGCAGCTCATTGTCACAGGTAAGCTCCCGGCACCGGGCTGCGCTGTCCTCTTTGCGCTCGGCGCTCATGTTTGGCGTGTGCCCGCAGAGCCCCCGGTGGCGTTCACCAAGCCGCTGGAGGACCAGACGGTGGAGGAGGAGGCCACGGCCACGCTGGAGTGCGAGGTGTCCAGAGAAAACGCGCTGGTTCAGTGGTTCAAGGAGGGACAGGAGATCCACAAGACCAAGAAATACGACACCGTCGTCGACGGTCGAAAGAGGGCCTTGACCATCCACGACTGCAACCTGGAAGACATCAAGACGTACACGTGCGACGCCAAGGACTCCAAGACTTCCTGCTTCCTTGACGTCATACGTAAGAGCCCTCGTGCAATTGGAGAGTGTGTTGCTTGTGCTCCGTGATGACACATTCCAGTTCGAACCGGCTGCCGCGCGGCCACTCCTTGTCGGCGGGCTCGTGTTTCAGGACAGCATTAATCCAGACGTTCACATTGTCCGCCTTGTATGCAGTTTAGGCGAGACCGCGCCGTTGAGCCGAATTATGTGGCCGTAAAACAACCGCTCGCCCCTCTGGCCCTGCGAGACACGGGCCAGTTACCGTACGCACTGGTAGAAATTGTCAAGGTGTGAAAAACACAATCGCAATCAAGAACGTGTCATGAGTAAACGAGCGAACATGGTCAGGCGGTCAATCCACAAATCCAATTCCCATTGGAAAAGCTTGGGCTGTCATTTATGTCGTTTATTTCTGTATTTATTTGCCATCAGCACCTTACGTGGAGTTCATCCAGCCTCTGCGAGATGTTGAGGTCCTCGAAAAAGAATCTGCCAGGTTTGAATGCAAAGTTTCCCGAGAGTTGGCCAAGGTTCGTATCTTCGCGCCAAGTGTGCCGTCGCGATCGCGGCTTTCGCGCAGGCTGAGTGACATTTGGCCAATGGCGATCCCTCAGGTTTGCTGGTTCAAGGACGGCTGTGAGATCCGAAAAGGGAAGAAGTATGAGATCTTGGCCGACGGGCTTCAGAGGATCCTGATCGTCCACAAGTCCACCATGGATGACGAGGCGGAATATGAGTGCGACGCTCGCACGTCAAAGAGCTCCGGCATGCTGACTGTCATCGGTGAGGCTTCCCGACCCTTGACTGCCTCTGTTTGAAGAGGATCGCCATCTGCTGCGTGGCAAGGGAACAAAAAGAGACTTTGTTGTCGGATGGTTCGTCACCTGAATTTCCCGGGGTCCTTGGACGTCCCGAGTTTGTCACTTTGACTCATCAGGGTTCAGGATCAGAATTGACACGGTCTCCTCCGCAAACTCTCTTTCCCTGCTGTAAATCTTGTAAACAAGAGCACGTACACAAACGCAAGTCATCTCAACAGTGTCCGCAAGTTGATCGCTAGTCAAATAAGCCACGGCCCCGCATGGAATGTTACTTAAAATGAAAATGACATTTTGGTTTCAAAATGTACCACCCAAATCGATATTTGCCAGTCATTTGCTCAAAGTAGAGCTTTCTTGAGGAACAAGAGCCTGTAAGCTTTCAGGTGGTTAACTTGCAGCCCCAATTTGAGGTCAGGGCACACCCGACACTGCTTACTCTGGGCGCCACCGTGTTTGGCCTCTTGTGACATTCTCAAAGACGGACTGCGTCCTCATCCCCAATTATATGTTTTGTTTTGTTTTGTTAACAGAGGAGGCCGCCAAGTTCACCAAGAACCTGTCCAATGTGGAAGGCACGGAGACAGACAGCGTGAAGTTGATCTGCGAGGTGTCCAAGCCTGGGGCAGAGGTGACCTGGTACCAAGGAGACAGAGAGTTGCCGGAGGGCGGCCGCTATGAGCAGATCGCGGATGGACGCAAAAGGATCCTGATCATCCAAGACTTGAGGATGGAGGATGCCGGCGAATACAACTGCCGACTGAGCTCCGGTGTCAGGACGGCTGCCGTCCTGAAACTGAATGGTACAAATGCACGCCGTGCCAGGGACTAGCTCCCAGCTGGCTCAAAGAGCCGCATCGGTCAACTTGTTCTTCTGCTTCATTTCTAGAACTCGAGGCCGAGTTCATCGCCAAACCGCAGAACCAGGAAGTAGTGGAAGGGGAGAAGGCTCAGTTTGTCTGCTCGGTTTCCAAAGAAACTTATGAGGTGAAATGGTTCAGAGGGGAGGAGGAAGTGGAAAGCGGGGACAAATACGAGATTGTCAGCGAAGGAAAGAGACGAGCTCTCGTTGTGAACAACTGCGAGCTGAAGGATGAGGGAGGTTACGTGGTCCTCATCGGCAGCCTTCGAGCCTCCGCAGATCTGCTCGTGATCGGTGAGACTCACTCGGTTCCCTCCCTCCTGCGTTGCATCATCCCCGACCGACCCTTTGACTCACGGTCTGTACCCAATTGCAGAAAAACTGAGGATCGTCACGCCCATCAGAGACACGGAGGTCAAAGAGGGAAGCGAGATTGTCTTCAACTGCGAGATGAACATGGAGGGAGTGAAGGCCAAGTGGCTGAAGAATCAGGAGACCCTATTTGAGAGCAGCAAGTACATGGTGGCTCAGAGAGACACCGTCTTCTCCCTGCGGATCTTGGACGCCCGCAAGGCCGACGAGGCCGACTATACCGTCAGCCTGACCAATCACAGAGGAGAGCACTCCACGTGCTCAGCCCGCGCTAAAGTTAATGGTAAAAGAACAAACTCGCACAGACGCGACAAACACCAGCGCCGAGCAGAAATCGGTAGTCCGGAAATGTAAAATAGAAAATCCATTCCATCTGCAGAGGAGGAGCTAAAGTTCCTGGCACCCATCGAGGACATCGAAACTCAGGAAAAGAAGACCATCAGTTTTGTGTGCAAGGTGAACCGACCAAAGTCAACCGTGAGGTGGCTGAAGGACGGCCAGGAGGTGGAGCTCAGCAAGCGCCTTGTCTACCGAAGCGAAGGTCTCAATCACAGGCTGACCATCAAGGACTGCGTCATGGAGGATGAGGGCGAGTACTGCGCCGAGGTCGGAGAAGACAAGTGTGCTGCCGAACTGATCGTCAGCGAGGCGCCGACAGACTTCACGGCGCAACTCAAAGACCAGACCGTCACCGAGTTTGAGGATGCGCGGTTCAGCTGCAAGTTGTCCAAAGAGAAGGCCGCCGTCAAGTGGTACAGGAATGGCCGGGAGATTCGAGAAGGGCCGAGGTACCCCGCGTCAAATGACTCATTGCTTTCTGAGGAAAGGTCTCGTTCGAGCATGCTTATGGGCGCCTGCATCTCCCTCCAGGTATATCATGGAGAGAGAAGGTAAGACGTGCAGACTAGTCGTCAAGGGATGCAGACCGGACGACGAATGTGAATACGCCTGTGGTGTGGAAGAGAAGAGGACCAGAGCGAGACTATTTGTCGAAGGTACGTTTTGTTCCATTCACCCCCCCCCCCCCCCCCTCAAATAGCAGCTTCCTTGTGCAATCCTTCTCAAGTGACGCGTTTGCTCCAACAGAAACCCCCGTGGAGATCATCAGACCGCCCCAGGACACTTTGGAACCGCCTGGCTCAGACGTGGTGTTTGAGGCGGAGCTCAACAAGGACAGAGTGGAGGTGAAATGGATGAGAAACAACATGATCATCGTGCAGGGGGACAAGTACCAGATGATCAGCGAGGGTAAAGTTCACAGACTGCAGGTGTGCGAGGTCCGACCTCGAGACCAGGGCGACTACAGGATTGTCGCCAAAGACAAAGATGCTGGAGCTAAGTTGGAGCTGGCGGGTGAGTTGCACGACGCCGCTGCGATCGACTCTGCAATCGCCCGTGCAGCAACGTGTAGAGGGGAAAACAAACAAAAAAAAAAAAAACAATGAAACTTGGTCTGTTTTTGGCAGCTCCTCCAAAGATCAAAACCACAGACCAGAACCTGGTAACGGATGCCGGCAAGCCCTTCGTCATTACAGTACCCTACGACGCCTACCCTCGGGCAGGCGTAGAGTGGTTGTTCGACGGCGTCAGTCTACCTGTCCAGAACGTTGACAACTCGGTGGACAAGACGGCGTACCGCCTCAAGAGTCCCAGCAAAGAAGACCAGGGCAAGTACAAGGTGGTGATCAAGAACAAGCACGGCGAGGGGGAGGCTCTCATTAACCTGGACGTGATCGGTGAGCTCCGACGGATCCGTTGACGGCTTGACTCCTTTGGAATTACCGTGCTGGCGTTTTGACATTCAATATGTACTCGGCAGATGTGCCCGGACCCGTCAAGAACCTGAGGGTGACTGACACTATTGATGGCGAAGTCAGTTTGGCCTGGGAGGAGCCCGACAGCGACGGCGGGAGCAAAATCACATCGTATCACATCGAGAGGCGTGATGTGAAGCGCAAGACCTGGACGGTGGCAACGGACCGCGCCGACGCCCCCGAGTATTGTGTAAGTGGCCTCCAAAAGGACTGCTGGTACCTGTTCAGAGTCTGCGCCAGAAACCGCGTGGGGAGCGGACCCCACGTCGTCACTGAAGACGCCGTTCAGGCCAAGAATAAATTTGGTGAGCTAGCACGCACGTGATCGAGCGTCGCATTTCAAGACGAAAACCTCACCGAAGCGCTCGTCTTCCATCAGATGTTCCCGACGCTCCGGAGAACGTGGCTGTCGGCGCGGTGAACAGATTTGGCGCCACCGTCATCTGGGAGCCTCCTACATTTGACGGCGGCTCAGAGATCACCGGCTACGTGATCGAGCTCCGCGACAGGACCTCCGTGAAGTGGGAGGCGTGCATGTTCTGCGGGGCCGGCGAGCGCTCGGCCATTCTCAACGACGTGGTCGAGAACAAAGAGTACATGTTCAGAGTGCGAGCGCAGAACAAGGCCGGCGTCGGCAAGCCCAGCGCCGCCACCAAGCCCGTCAAGATCATGGATCCCATCGGTGGGTGAGGTTTGACCACCGGCGGTCATCTCTCGCCGAGTCGCCAATCTCACTTGCCCGGAACCCCAATGTGTTGCAGAGAGGCCCAGCCCGCCCCTCAACCTGAACTTCCATGACCAAACCAAGGACGCGGTCACGCTTGACTGGGAGCCCCCTGCCAGCAATGGTGGCAGCAGGATCACTGGCTACATCATTGAGAAGTGCGAGGAGGGCACAGACAAGTGGCGCCGCTGCAACGCCAGTCTGTGTGCGGACCTCTCCTACCGGGTAGGAAGCTCCTCCGTTTGCCCCGTTTCCATTTCCAATCTCAGCAAAGTGACTCTTTTTGAGGTGAGCTTTAAAACAACTTTTTTTTCTAGGTGTCTGGACTGAAACATGGTTCCAAGTACCTTTACAGAGTTTGTGCCGAGAATGCCGCCGGTATCTCGGATCCGGCCGAGCAACTGGGCCCGCTTCTTGCCGACGATCCTCACGGTACGAAAACTGGGGCCAAACAGGTTCCGCTTCAATTTGGGCCGCTCATTGACGTGGGTATATCTTGTGCTCGTCTCCTGGCAGTGGGTCCAACGCTCGACCTGAGCGCCTTCAGGGATGGCTTGGAAGTCATTGTCCCTCGGCCTCTCGCCATCAGAGTCCCCATCACCGGATACCCGACCCCCACCCCCACATGGACATTTGAAGAGAAGGAGCTGACGTCAGCAGCCGAGCGTGTCTCTCTGGTGACGAGGCCCTCGTACACCGAGCTCAAAGTTGTGCCAAGCGTCCGCCCGGACAAAGGCACCTACGCCCTACAGCTGGAAAACGATGCATCCCTTGTCTCTGGAGAGATTGATGTCAACGTTATCGGTATTGAATTGTTGGGGGGGGGCAGTTTGTCTCCGGCAAGCAGTTTTGGCCGACTGCCAATGCGTGCGCTGTAGTGTGGTCGGCTTTTAATTTTGGTTGAATTTCCCAGCATGCCCCAGTGCTCCCAAAGACTTCAAGGTGGCCGAGGTGACAAGACACCATGTCCACCTGATGTGGGAGGCTCCTGAGCACGATGGAGGAAGTCCTGTCATGCACTATCAGATCGAGAAGAGAGAGGTGTCTCGGAAGACCTGGGCCAAGGTACGCAAGTGTACTTCGTATTTTCGCGGGCACAGTCGGCTGCGCTCCGTTTGCAAAATCGAGTACGCAACGGCTGTGAACGTGACGGACGGTAACGCAGCGACCTTCCTCTTTCTGTTGTCATTGGCGTCGCGCGCCAGGTGGCCACAGGAGTCCTCGACCTTGAGCATACGGTGACGGATGTCATTGAAGGCAAGGAGTACCTGTTCAGTGTTGCCGCCTGCAATAAATGCGGCCCGGGCGAGCCGTCCTACATCGCCGAGCCCGTCAACGTGTCTTCTCCGGCCAGTGAGTGATCATCCCGTCCGAATGCGGCGAGGGGCATATTCTCCCAATGCGCTTACGCACGAAAAGGCGCGCTGCCGCACACTTTTTTTGGGGCTGTGCGCTTGCTGCCAGCGACTTCAATGCGTCACTCGGGCACCCTGGTGAAATGGCCGCGTTCTGGCTGGCGCCAACTTGAAATGAGAGCATTCCCGGTTCCAGTATTTTCCCAGAGACTTAAGCCTTAAGACTTCCGTGCCCCTACTACATTACAATGAAGGACCCACATTGATAGTGGAGCATATTTTTGGCTGAAAAAAAGGATCAGCTTCATCTGACTTTTTGTCTTCCCGATGAGGAGCATTTCCACATGCTGATGGGACTTGGATTTGAAGCGCCAATCCCAAGCAATACACTCATAATAAGGTTACACGTGGTGTGTGCATGAGGCAGGAGAATCGCCACACCTTGAAAGTGCACATAAAAGGCGCAAAAGAAATTGACTTCAGCACAGCCGGAGAATATGCCTCGAAAAACAAACCCAAACATTAAACAAGAGAGCATCCTGATGAGTTTCTAAAACCTCACTTCAGCTGCACCTGATCCTCCCGAGAATCTGAAGTGGCGTGACAAAAGCAGCAAGGGCATCTTTCTGTCTTGGGAGCCTCCAAAGTACGACGGTGGCTCCCAGATCAAAGGTTATGTGGTGGATAAATGTCAACGTGGGACCGACAAGTGGGAACCCTGCTCGGATCCTATTCAAGAGCTGAAGTAGGTCTTGACATGCTCTCAGGGCTTATTTCTGAAGTGTGTGTGTGTGTGTGTGTGTGTGTGTGTGTGTGTGTGTGTGTGTGTGTGTGTGTGTGTGTGTGTGTGTGTGTGTGTGTGTGTGTGTGTGCTCCGACTTGCCACGTCTCATTCGATCTTTGTGCTACTAGGTTTCAGGTGACCGGTCTGACCGAGGGACAGTGGTATGCCTACAGAGTCCGAGCTGTCAACAAACTAGGAGCCAGTAGACCATGCAGGGCTACTGACGAGATCCAGGCTGTCGATGCTAAAGGTGGGCCTGAGCGGAGCCTAACCGCTCATCTCCGGATCAACGGCTTTCGATCATGTAAAATCAGCTTGAACATTGCTGTCGCTGACTTTCTGAAAATACCCACCAGAACCTCCAGAGATTCAGCTGGATGTGAAGTTGTTGGCTGGTATCAGCGCCAGGGCCGGCAGCACAATCGAACTTCCTGCCGACGTCAAGGGGAAGCCGGATCCCCGCGTCACGTGGACCAAGGCTGACCTGGTCCTGCGGGCTCATGACCGCGTTGCGATCGACACACAGCCAGGACACTCCAAGTTGTCTATTGCCCACACTACCAGAGGCGACAGCGCCACCTACATCATTGAAGCCGTCAACACCTGCGGACGTGCGACCGCTACCGTCGATGTCAACATTCTCGGTGCGTATCGCTCCTGTCGTAGCGACCCCGCCATAAACGAGTACACAGGTCATCGCTGTCGGCCGAGTGGCTCGCTTCAGATTGGCTTTGAGCTTCACAAGTTCACGTGAAGCTCAAATTTTGCTTGACCTCCGTTTGCGTTGTCGGTCCTGTTCAGACAAACCCGGCCCACCGGCTGCCTTTGACATCTCCGAAATCACCAATGAGTCTTGCCTCTTGGCCTGGAACCCTCCACGAGATGACGGTGGCTCACCCGTGACCAACTACATCGTGGAGAGTCGCAAGACCGATGAGGAGAAATGGACCAAGCTGTCGACCACGGTTAAATACACCACCTTCAAGGCCTGCCAGCTCACCCCTCTGATGGAGTACATCTTCAGGATCAGTGCCGAAAACCAGTATGGTGTGGGAGAACCTGTCGAGCACACACCGATTGTTGCAAAGTATTCATTTGGTGAGACTGAAGTTTTGAGCTTTTGTTCTATTCGAAGGACTCCTTCACTAATTCCAAGACCACATCCCTGCGTGCGCCTTTTTAGATCCTCCGGCCCCTCCATCCAGAGTCACTCCCTCCGACATAGCCAAGGATGCCGTGACTCTCAACTGGCTTGAGCCAGATGAGGACGGCGGCAGTCCCATTACTGGTTATTGGGTCGAGAGGTTTGATCCCGACACTGATAAATGGGTCAGATGCAACAAGCTGCCCATCAAGGACACCAGCTTCAGGTTGCTAAACATTTCATTTCACTTGCTTGCTGACACAACGCAGAGAGTTGTTTTTTGTTTGTTTTTTTAACTTTGTGGCATATTTGACAACAGAGTGAAAGGACTGCAGACGAAGAAGTACCGATTCAGGGTCCTGGCTGAAAATCTGGCTGGAACTGGAAAACCAAGCACAGAAACAGATCCAGTCTTGGTCAAAGACCCCATTGGTATGCTTGAGTGCACGAAGCTCCGCAGAGTCCAAACAGAGACCCAAATGAATTTTTGTGTTCCCCAGATCCTCCATGGGCTCCTGGCAAACCCGTGATCCGTGACATCGGCAAGACCTCTGCCCTGCTGGCGTGGACCAGGCCCGAGCACGATGGTGGCGCTAAGATTGATGCTTACATCGTTGAGTTCCAGAAAAGCGGCAGCGATGAGTGGATCCGCATTGCCGAGGACATCGCTCAGACCGAACACCAGGTGCGGGGCTTGATGGAGAAGCAGGAGTACGCCTTCCGGATCAAGGCTGTCAATAAAGCCGGCGAGAGCGAACCCAGCGAGCCCTCCGACTCTGTCGTCTGCAGAGAGAGACTCTGTAAGTGGCGCGTCTAAGAGACAACAGGGTTGAATGTTTGTTTTCTCCGAAACAGGCTGCCATCTCCAGTTGTGCGCTGATAAGGTTGGTTCATCCCTAAATACGGAACAAGGTTCTAACGAAGGGCAAATTCCCTTCATGCTTCTGTCGGCTGTTTGCCACAAAAGAGGCACGTTTTGCATTCCTTGCAATACCTGTCCTGCCTCAACAACATGGCGAAGTTTGCTTTGGGGGATTTTTGTTCTCGGAATGAACCAACTCAGCGCTTGAGATCCGAAGAACCGCGTTGAACTATTGAGTCTTGAATTCTCGACCCAATCTGGGAGCGTTTGAGGATTTTCAAAAGCCCAACCTCAAAATTCTTCCTGTTTCCACGTGACAGACCCCCCATCTGCACCTCAGTGGCTGGACGTGGCCAACATCACCAAGATCAACGCCGATTTGAAATGGCAGGCACCCAGCAGCGACGGAGGCTCCGCCATCACCAACTATGTGGTGGAGAAGAGAGACGTGCGGCGGAAAGCTTGGCAGACCGTGGATACCACAGTCAAGGAGCTCAAATACACAGTGAGCCCGCTCAACGAAGGCTCCTTATATGTGTTCCGCGTGGCTGCTGAAAATGCCATAGGCCTGGGCGAATTCTGCGAGCTGGAGGATGCCGTGCTGGCTAAAGACACTTTCAGTATGTTCTCAGGGAGGGAGAATTTGACATCAAAACGTGTGCCGTACAACCACACACTAATGCCAGCGGAATTTCTCTTTAGCCACTCCTGGACCTCCTTACGCTCTGACCGTCGTGGAGGTCACCAAGAGACACGTGGAGCTGAAATGGGAAGCTCCGAAAAGCCACGGTGGACGACCCATCACCAGGTAAGATCGGAGACCCGCCCTTTGAAGTGATGCCTGGGGGGGAGGAGCCCTGAAGTGAAGGTAAAAGCTTGTCGTCTTGGTGTGACTGTTGCTCGTAACGCCGCAGGTATGTGATAGAGAAGAAGGACAAACTGGGAACTCGTTGGTTTAAGTGCTGCAAGACTCCGGACAAACAAACTCAATTCACGGTGACCGATGTGGACGAGGGCTCAGAGGTCCAGTTCCAAGTGCGCGCAGAAAACGAGGCAGGGGTTGGGGAACCCAGTGAACCCACCGAGACCCTTACCATCGAGGATCCTACCAGTGAGTCCGCATTTTTGGTCAACTTCGGCAGTTTGGCAACAGAAGTGACGGCGGCCGGATATGTCGTAAAACCCCCGGCGGTCTGTATCTTCAGGTGCACCGTCCCCTCCCTTCGGGGTGACTGTCCCGGACAGCAGCCGGGAGCACATCACCGTTGCGTGGAAGCCGCCGGTCAAGGACGGCGGCTCCCCAATCATCGGTTACCACGTCGAGGTGGCCGAGGCTCGTCCAGAGCTGAAATGGCTACGGGTCAACAGCAGACCAATCAAAGACCTCAAGTTTAAAATCGATGATGGAATCAAACCAGAGAAGAAGTATGTCGTCAGGGTCCGTGCCGTGAACGGCATCGGCGTGGGCGAGCCCTCTGAGATCTCCGACAAGGTTTTTACCAAGGATCCAGACTGTAAGTATCAGCATCATCTGCTGAGGACCAGACCATTGTGCACTGCCAGACTGCGTACTGAAATTGCTACTACGGCCGGTGACCCATTCTCAAGGTGCCCCAACTCTGGAGTTTGACACAAAGGATGTGGTGGTGATCGAGGGGGAGAAGCTGCACCTGAACGTTCCCTACAAGGCCATCCCCACGCCGCAGATGGTGTGGCAGAAGGACGCGGGGGAATGTAAGAGTGGAGAGCGGCTCTCCATGAGAGTGGAGATGAACAGTGCCCACCTGGAATTGCTTCGGTGCACACGTTCCGATGCCGGCGTCTACGCTATCACCCTCGAAAACAGCCTGGGGACCGCCAGTGGAAACATCAATGTCAAAGTCATTGGTATGTTGCTTTCGCCATTGCGCAACACTAAGCAATAGATGAGGCGTCCAAGACCCAAGTAGCTAATTCATATGAATCAAAAGCGGTTATCACCACACCAATTCCAATCAGGATGTCTTTTGAGTCACAATTTGAATGTGGTGCGAGAGTCTGAATTTCTAATGTGAGGCGGGCAAGGCTGAGTGGCTGAAGGCCCTCAACAACTTCTGACGAGACGGTGCTAAGAAGTAGTTCAACAGACGAAAAGGGACGGGTCCGTTCATGCGGAGGAGGATGCTGAGATACTCGGGTGTCGGGACATTAATGGCTTTGAAACGGAGGTTCAGGATGAATACGAGTGGCACTATTGTTTGTGGAGAGGGATGGCCTTCGATGGCCTTCAGATTACTCTTGAGAGACCAACCTTTCCCCATTGGAAAACCATGCACCTGCCTCTTTGTGATCTTGCACAGGGCTCCCCGGTCAGTGCAAAGACATCAGCTCCGGCAATGCCACAAACAACTCCTGTGATGTCAGCTGGGTAGCACCCGAGGATGACGGAGGGACACCAATTCTTAGTTACACGCTGGAACGTCGCGAAGCCTCCAAAAAGACCTACATGCCCGTCACGTCAGGAGAGCATGTTCTCGGCCGCACGGTCAAAGACTTGCGTGTTAACTGTGAGTACTACTTCCGGGTGAAAGCCGTCAACAAGGTGGGCGCCGGGGCCTATCTGGAGTTGAGAACCCCTGTCATCATCGAGGAGATCAAGCGTAAGTCCACCTGTGGGCAGTCAACGTGGCCAGTGACCAATGCGCAAAATAGAATGAAAGCGTCATCCCCTTTTACAGAGAAACCAGACCCACCCATCCAAGTGGAGGCCCAGGAGCCAACGTCCAAATCCATCACCATTACTTGGAAAGCACCCGATTATGACGGCGGCTGCCCCATTCAAGGTTACATTGTGGAGAGGATGGAGAAGGACGGCGAGCGGTACGAGCGGGTTACCCCCGGCGCGGTTCCCGGTTTCTCCCATGTCGTGACGGGTCTCAAGGAGGACAAGGAATATCAGTTCAGGGTCCGAGCCGAGAACGCCGCCGGAATCAGCGCGCCGTCCCGAAGCACCCAACCCGTCCGAGCTGCTGATCCCGTCGGTATGACAGACCCATTTCGCAAACAGTTGCACTCGAACTGGATGTCAAACGTTGGTGCGGCGCGATTGGATCCCTGCGTTGTGTCACAGCTTAATGTTTAGTGATGACTTGAATTTGACCAAAGACCTTGACATTGCTTTGCGCTTTTTCAGAAAAACCTGCGGTCACCCTGCATGCCCGTGTGCAGTCTGGCTTGTGCATTAAAAAGGGCGGAGAGATTCGCATCGATGCCAACATCTCGGGCTCGCCTTACCCCAAGGTCACCTGGATGAGGAACAATGAGGACGTCACCAAAGAGCCCACCAAGAAGGTCGTCCCGTTGGTTAAGAAGAAGACGAAAGCCAAGGTCGGTTTCAGCACCGTCTGTGCTGTGTATACATATATACAGTATATTCAGGCTTGGTGTTTGGTGTTATTTTTTTTCCTCCCAGGCTTTTGCCCCCCCAGAAGAGTTTGTGACGCCACTGCGCGAGCGCCTCGGTTTGGACCAGACAAAGAGGGGTCACTCTGCTTTGATGATACGAGAGGCCATCCGAGCGGACCACGGCGTCTTCACCATCCAGGTTCAGAACATTCACGGCCTTGCCACCGCCTCTTGTGTCGTTAACGTCCTGGGTAAGTTTCCCCGCTGACTAGTCGGAGCGGCAGATGGCGTCCCGAAACCGCAACAAAATGCAAAGGGGTTTCGAGATTCCATTTGCCACACTGACCCAGCACAATTGAAAAGGGTCACCTTTGAAGATTTTTGCTGCAATCACTGGAATCTTTTGCGCTGCAGACAAACCTGGGCCCCCCATCAACTTCACCTTTGATGACATCAGGAACACCTCAGCGGTCTGCAACTGGGAGCCTCCCGAGGATGACGGCGGCAGTGAGATCCTGAACTATATCGTGGAGAAAAAAGACAACAAGCGCGATGACGTCGGCTGGATCACCATTACCTCCACCTTGAAGGGCACCAGCGTCCCCGTCACCAAGCTGATCGAAGGAAAGGAGTACATCTTCAAAGTCGCCGCCGAGAACAAATTTGGATGTGGACCACCTTTGGTCTCTGAACCGCTGGTGGCCAAGAACCCGTTTGGTGAGCGCGTTTTGAAATGATCATCACGGGTTTCGATCGATGTTTTGCATTCGTCCCGTCTTCTCTCGCGGTAGCTATCATACATTTGGACACCAAATCCAAACTCCAAATCTTGCGATATTTACAGTCAGGGCATCGCTCCAACAAAAGACCATTCGGCACGCGTCTCGATGGGAAAGAAGCGGGGTTGTAATCTCTGCCTCCGCACTTCTCTTTGCATGACGCGTTGAGGCGCAAAGTCGGAAAGACGAGATATTGAAGGTATTACAATTGCAAAATCTTGCCCTGTCTGCTGATGATCTTCCGTTGACTAGAACTGAACCAACACAGACGTTACGCACAATAATAGAGATACTTGAAGAATGTGTAACTTTTTCAGACTGTAAAAAGAATGTCAACCACACTCAGGTATGAACTCAAAACTGTGTCGGACAGGCCAGTGGCAGAATTTGAAACGCTAATCTATCGCTGACTGCGAGCCAGCGTCAAGACTTAAGAAGCGAGTGATATGTTTTGATCTCTCTGTACCTGTCACAAGCCGAGCTGCGGCGGTGAGAATGCGTTCGAGCCGTTGGACGCTCTTTGGAGGGAGTCCAGTATGACTTAGGCATACCTTTCCCCATCAGATCCTCCCGACGCACCCAACACCCCGAGAGTTCACGAAGTGACGGCGAGCTCGGCCCACCTCTCCTGGCACGAGCCAAAGGACAATGGCAGTCCCATTTTGGGCTATTGGATTGAGAGGAAAGAAGTGAATAGCAAACACTGGACTCGCGTCAACCGCGTTCTCCTAAACTCTCTGGAAGTGAAAGCTAGCGGCCTGCTGGAGGGACTCACCTACATCTTCAGGGTGTGTGCCGAGAACCTGGCTGGGCCCGGACCTTTCAGTGAGCCCACGGACCGCACTGTTGCAATGGACGCCATCCGTAAGTCGCCTCGCCGTGGAATTAGCGGGCACCCGCGACTAACCCCATTGCGGATTGTTGAGTGCTCCTATTTGTGAAGCCAAACGGCATTGCCGTGCCAAAAAACATTGCTTTTGGTGTTTAGCGATGCTTACGAGACCATCGTTTTACGTTTGCGGTGCAAAAGCAGGCACAAAATTGGAACAAGCCCTTATTAGCATTAAAACCACATTCAAAACCTTTGGTCAATGTCAATCTTGTATTTGTGAAGACCTGCATGGTAAGCACCTGTCTGTGTTCGCCACACTGCCACTTCAGTGCCTCCTGGTCCTCCGATACCATGGATCGTAGACACCGGCAAAGACTCGGTCATCGTGTCCTGGAAGCCGCCTTTGTACAATGGAGGAGGGGACATCTTGGGCTACCACGTTGAGAAGGTGACCATCGCGATAATACACTGTTTTTCATGAAGCTGCCACATGACACACGACAGTGATTGGAAAAGATTCTGGGTGGTCCCCGACACGTGAGCCATTCAGGGCAAAATCCCTCTTCCGATGACAACAGGTGGTGGCTGGGGAGAAGAACTGGACTCGCAGCACGGAGTTCAGGTGCAAGGAGCTGACCTACACCGTCACAGGTCTGACCGAAGGAACCGATTACTACATTCGAGTCATCGCCGTCAACGATGCGGGTCCCGGAGCCCCGGGAGTCACAGACCCCGTCACCGTCAAGGAGCCTCAAGGTGCAATCAAAAGCCAGAGCTGATGCACACTGCCGGCAAGTCTCTCCTTGTCATCTTCAAAACACATGTTCTCATCTCCTGCGGCCTTCAGAATCTCCAACTGTGGACTTCGACATCTCCGTCAAGAATGGCGTCATGATCAAGGCCGGCGAGTCGCTGAAGCTTCCCGCCGTGGTGATTGGCCGACCGCAGCCTGAGGTCAAGTGGGCCAAAGATGATGCTGAAATTGACGAGGGGAGAATGATTGTGGAGACGGATGGCAAGAATAGCAGTCTCTTCATCAAGAAGGCACTCAGGAAGGATCATGGCAAATACCAGATTTCAGGCACCAACAGCAGTGGGACTAAGGCTGCCGAAACCAAAGTTGACGTCATGGGTCAGTGTCATTCATTTGACGGGTTGTCAATGTCGTTAGAATGAAGCTTGTGCTATTTATTTTTTTTAATCGGATATTTTCCCAATTACTGGCCGTATCTGCATCATTTACGTCGATTGCTTAGAATTTGAATGTTGTTTTGTTTTGTTTTGTTTTTTTGTCGTGCAGACGTCCCAGGGCCTGTGGTCGACTTGAAGACTGTGACGGTGACCAAGAAGAACATCACCCTCACCTGGTCCGACCCGCTAGACAATGGCGGCAGCGACGTCATTGGCTACGAGGTCCAGAGAAAGGATGCCAAGATGAAGCTCTTCCGCCAGCCCATTGAGGTGGCGTCCTGCAAATGCGACGTCCAGGGACTGCTGGCAGGCGAGGAGTATGATTTTAGGGTCATTGCCCGAAACAAGTATGGAGACGGCGCCCCGGCAGACCTCGGGCCCATTTTAGCTCAAGATCCCAAAGGTGCTGGCAACTTTTCTACACCGAAGCAAAATTGAATGTCTTGCACCAGTTCTGCGCTTCGGACAAACTCATCCTCTGACATTTCCCTGCAGGTACACCATCTGCTCCCGAGAAGCTGCACTACACCGATAGAAGCAAGAACACCATCGCGCTGGCCTGGCAGCCACCGCGCAGCGACGGCGGTAGCCCCGTTATCGGCTACTATGTGGAGAAGATGAGATCTGACGGCGGTGAGTTCGAGGTGGCCAACCGCAAGATCTTCACCAAGTGCTCTGGTGTCATTGAGAACTTGTCAGAGAACCAGGAGTACGAGTTCCGCGTCAAAGCTGTGAATGAGGTCGGGGATGGCGCTCCATCTAAGCCCATCACCGCCAAGATTCAGGATGATGAAAGTATGTCCGCAAAGCAATTGTTAAATGTCTCGACAACGATAACAGAAGCACCGCTATGATGAATTGAAAGTCTCACCTTTGGAATTCACAGTTGCACCCGTTATTACAATCCTGAAGTACTTCAAGAGTAACTCGATCATTGTGAAGAAAGGCTTCGCCATCGACATTCCAGCTGAGGTTAAGGGACTTCCTCTTCCGAGAATCAAGTGGATGAAGGACGATGAGGTGATCGACAAATGCGACAAAGAGAAGATGACAGTGGAAACCGAAGAGGTAAGCAACGCATCCTTTCTCTTTGAAGGGTACATTTTCTCTTGGACACCTCCTTGACTGACCGCAGCGTTCTCTAATGTTCCCTAATGAGGGGGAATTGCCTGACACTGGATGTGGTTTGCTGACTCTTCCCTTACCAGGTGAATCGCACAACATTGAGGACAACCTTTTCCATGCCACAAACCATCAGGCAGGACAAAGGCAATTATAAACTTCTAGCTGAAAACAGTCACGGCAAAGCTCAGCACGTCGTCCGTGTAGAAGTCCTTGGTATGAAGACTTAGAGGCACTGACTGCTTGACGCCGAGTGTCACTTGTCTAACCTGACGTCCTTTGCTCTCAGACCGCCCTCTTCCCCCGAAGAACATTGTGGTCTCCGACATCAAGGTGGACTCCTGCTACCTGACCTGGGATGCCCCGGAAGACAACGGGGGCAGCGAAATCACCAACTATACGGTGGAACGCAGGGATGCCAGCAAGAAGAAATCGGACTTTGAGGCAGTGACCTCCAACCTCATCGATCGTCGCTATGGGGTGAGTGCAGACGCATGCGCGCTTGCCTGACGGAAGACCGAGTGCGGCAATGTGACCTGTTCTACTGGACGTAGACAGACGGTCTGGCCTTTGTCCACTCAGGTCTACAAACTGAACGTGGACGGTCACTACCAGTTCAGAGTCAGGGCGGAAAACAAATACGGCGTCAGTGACGGCTGTGACTCTGAGAAGGTGGAACTGAAGGATCCGTTTGGTCTCCCCGGACCACCACGAAACCCCAGGATCATTGCTGCCACATCAAACACAATGACTCTGACCTGGGATCCTCCGCTGGACAACGGCGGCTCCACCATACAAGGCTACTGGCTAGAGAAGAGGGAACGCGGAGCCGTGTACTGGGGGCGCGTTAACCGGTGCCCGGTCACCAAACCGGCCGTGAAAGCTCTGCAATACACCGTTCTCAAGCTCATCGAAGGAACAGAATACCAGTTCAGGGTGGCGGCAACCAATGCTGCGGGGGTCGGACCTCCCAGTGAGTCCACAGAGTGCCGCTTCGCCGTGGACCCATGCAGTGAGTCTGGACCTTTCAATGTCTCATTTTGTGATTTGGAGCAAGTGCCGCACGGATAGGTGTTGTTCCGCAACACTGAAATCTTGATACTTTACGGCCGTCAGGTCCTCCTACTGCACCCGGATCCCCTGAAGTCAAAGACAAGAGCAAGAACAGCGTCACACTTGCCTGGAGACCCCCAGACAGGGACGGTGGCAGCCCTGTCAAGGGTTATGTCATTGAGGTGCACGAGGAAGGGTCCCCTGATTGGAGAAGGGTGAATCCTGCCGACAAACTCCACCCATCCACTGAGATGACCATCCCCAACCTGAAGGAGGGCAAGAAGTGCAAGTTCAGGATCTACGCTGTGAATGCTGCAGGCAATTCTGAGCCTGCCAGGACTGGAGACGTCCTCGCTCAGGACATCCTAGGTAAGAGTTGTGTCGCCTGTTTGTCCAATTTGATCAGCATACAAAGCCGTTTCAATCCTTCCCTGTCTCTGTCTTCTAGTTGAGCCGATGGTGTCTTTGGATGTGAGTGCTCACGACCTGCTGAACTGCAGGGCTGGAACCACCATCAGGATCCCCGTCACCATCAGTGGGCGTCCAGTGCCTAGTGTAGCCTGGACCTTCGACGGAACAGCCGAGACCGAGACGAAAAATGAACTTCATACACTTCCTCTCGACTCAGAGGTGAAGTGACACAGATGATGGTGTGGGCTGCACGTTGTCCTCCGGAGCAAGCTTTCCTGAACACGGGGCATATCAGAAGCATGTGGCATTGCCGGAGATTTTTATTTATTGACTTAATTCCTCACGGTAGGTTCACTCCACCGACACGAGCTCCTTGGTCATCATTCCTGTGAGCAAAATGAACCACGCTGGCCGCTACATCGTCAATGCGGAAAGCCCAGCCGGACACAAAGTAGTCAAAGTGCGAGTCAACATCCTTGGTGCGTAATACACATCCTTCAATTCATACTCCCTTTTTTTTTCACGGACTAAACCGGATTCAGAAGGTAAAACCCCAACAAATGTCATTTTTCAATGGGACCATCAGATCTTCCCGGACCTCCTCGAGACCTGAACGTGAGCGACGTGACCAGAGGTACTTGTCGACTCACCTGGAAGCCTCCAGAGAATGACGGAGGAGAGAGAGTGAAGAGCTACTTTATCGAGAAGAAGACTGTAGTTGGAAAGGCCTGGACAAAGGTGAAGCGCATCTTATTTGATACTGTGTTATGAACAAAATTGTATTGTTCACTCAAAGGACTGATGCACCCCAATGCAGAATCTAACAGCGTCCTGAATAATCCACAACAAACGGGGGGAAAAACCCCAAAACAAAACGAGGGCACAATGCCAACTGATTAACTCAAGTTTCTCTCCCCTCATCTCATCCACTCAGGTGAATGCATCCTGTGCTGCGCAGTCTCTGGTGGTTCCAGACCTGATTGAAGGTCAGGAATACCTGTTCCGCGTTCGTGCCGAGAATCGATTTGGTTTTGGGCCCTATGTGGCGACCACCGAGGGAACCACAGCCAGAGATCCTATCCGTAAGTCAGCGTTCTGCTTAAGCCTGTGCAATGTTTTGGGGACTTGGCACCTGAGTCGCATCTGCGCTTTCAGATCCACCGGATCCTCCAACCAGGCTTAAAATTGAGAGTGTGAGGAAGGGTACGGTGAGCCTCACGTGGAAGGTTCCCAGAAACGATGGTGGATCACCTGTCACTCACTATAGCGTTGACCTACTCTGCTGGGATGCCAGCGGCAGCCAGAAAGAGTTCTGGAGGAGGTAATCCTTCATCTTAA
Source organism: Hippocampus mohnikei (assembly GCA_026261675.1). NCBI lineage: Eukaryota > Metazoa > Chordata > Actinopteri > Syngnathiformes > Syngnathidae > Hippocampus > Hippocampus mohnikei. Next base: position 126,945 of record JAKGUB010000106.1, on the reverse strand, counting down.
ACCCCAATACAGCTGTCTGTTGGCCACATAGAAGGCCCCATTTTAAACTCACTACTGACCGCAGGTGTAACAGGAGGGACATTGACGTCACAAGCTTTAAGGTGGAGGACCTGACAGAGGGTGATGAATATGAGTTCAGAGTGGTCGCTTACAACCAGGCCGGAGCCAGCCGACCGTCTTCCACTGCTGGGCCGGTTCTCATTCAGGACCAGACCCGTAAGAATTGAAGAGATGGAAAAGTTCATTTTCATTTCCAGTCAAGTATCAAGTTGACAAGGACGCAAATTCCGCTGTTGTTCATATTCTGTGACATTGCACCGCACCTCCAGGCGCTCCAGCCATCGAGCTGAAGGAGTTCATGGAGGCCGAGCAAGGCAGTGACATCAGCATTGTGGCCAGGATACGTGGCTGCCCGTTCCCCACTCTCACTTGGTACAAGGCCCCGCCCCACAAGTCCGACAGCAAGGTGGAGGTCTGCTACGACGAACATATCAACAAGATGGTGTCTGACGACAGCTGCACGCTGTTGATACAGCAGGGCAAACGCCCGATACTGGCCTTTACACGCTTGTGGCCTCCAACAGCCTTGGCAAAGCGTCCAAGGAGATGAGGCTCAATGTGCTTGGTAAGCTCGAGTATCAGTCTACAATTTTTGACCAACATGTTGGGGAGTCTTCTATGACGCGTTGTCAACCCAAAACACTTTTCGTTGCCCAGTTTCGTCACTTGGTTGTCAAAGGTCGCATGAAATGTCGTTCCTCCAGGTCGTCCCGGTCCTCCTCTGCTCCCATTAAGTTTGAGGAGATCGGCGCAGATAGGGTCACTCTCTCCTGGCTGCCGCCCAAAGATGACGGGGCTCCAAAGTCACCAATTACGTCATCTGGAGGCGAGTAGCGAACAGAAATACCTGGGTCCCCGTCACCAGCGAGCCCAAAGAGCGCCTCTGGACAGTGGAAAACCTGATGGAGGGCCACGAGTATGTTTTCCGCATCATGGCCCAGAACAAGTATGGAGTTGGCGAACTGCTAGACAGCGATCCAGAGGTGGCCAGAAACCTCTACAGTAAGTCCTTTTCTTCTCACATGGGCTACAGTTCCAAACTCTGCGCCCAAATGAAAAACTCTCCTTATGTATTAAAGCTGTCCCTGGCCAATGCGAAGCCGACCGTGTCCAGCATCACCCTGGACTCCGTGACCGTGACTTGGGAGGAGCCTGACGACGACGGTGGAACGCCAATCACCGGTTACTGGTTGGAGCGCAAGGAGACCACTGGGAACGCTGGGCACGGGTCACCGTGACCCTATCCGCCCCATGGGCCTGGGTGAATCGTTTAAAGTCGGCGGACTCATTGAGGGTTCCGAGTACATCTTCAGAGTTACGGCCATCAATGCTGCAGGTCCTGGACTCCCCAGTGTCCCGACCGATCCCGTCTTTGCCAGAGACCCCATCTGTAAGCGCTCACAGACACACTTTGTCATCAAATAAACAAAAAGTACGTTTGTAGGTTTTCAACAACAATGCTCGCTCTTTTTTAGCCCCACCCTCTCCACCAACACCAAAGATTTCAGATTGGACAAGGTCCACGCGGATCTGGAATGGATCCCCCGCTGAAGGATGGAGGATCCAAAATTATCGGCTACTGGGTGGAGTACAAGGAGGATAGCACTGACACCTGGGTCAAGGTGACAACAAACAAACCAAATAGAAATCCACTCTTCATGTTTCGTAGCTCCCCCAGTCTGCTTGATGAATGAATGAATGAAGAGATGAGGCATATGATGATGATGTACGGTTTCTTCCTGCTTTGCTCGTCACAGACCGCAGTGACATTTTTTTGTGTTCCAGGCCAAGGACACTGAAATCCGTGGAACCCGCTTTGTGATTGCTGGTCTGAAGACTGGCGGTCAGTACAGGTTTAGGGTCACGGCCTTCAACCTTGCCGGTCTTAGTGAACCAGGCGAAGTGCCCGGGGTGCTTGAGCTCAACGACAGAAATGGTTCGTGTTTTCGCCAATAACAGAAGCATTGCGGTCGAATCGTCCTCGTGTGTTTTCATAGAACTTTATGGAACTTTTCTCTTCAGTTGCCCCGACATAGATTTGGATGCCTCGGTGAAGGAAAGGATGGTGGTCCACGCCGTGGGGTGATCCGGATCATCTGTTACGTGTCGGGTCAGCCATCACCAGAAGTCACCTGGAGCAGGGATGGAATGGCTCTCCCCTGGAGGCCAAGGTAGAGACAACGGCCATCAGCTCATCTCTGGTCATCAAACCATGTACCAGAAGGCATCTCGGCATCTACACGGTAACTGCAAAGAACGCTGCAGGGGAGAAGAGGAAAAATGTCACTGTGGAAGTGCTGGGTGAGTCTTTGTGCAGCCTCAAACGAGACGTTCGGCTCTTCCAAACTGTCTGCAAGACTCGGGAAGGAGTTTGGTTTTGTTTGATTTCGATCCTTGATCGCATTCCCCACCAGACGTTCCCGGCCAGTTGGCATCCCCATGATTGCAGAGAACTTGAGCAACGATTCCTGCAAGATCAACTGGTACTTCCCAGAAAACGACGGCGGCTCCCCATTAGCAACTACGTGATTGAGAAACGCGAAGCAGAGCGAAAAGCCTGGACGTCGCTCTCGCTCACCGCCAGCAGACAGAACGCCGTGGCTACCGGCCTCACCTCAGGCAAGGCTTATTTCTTCAGAGTTGCCGCCGAGAACGCCATTGGCATTGGCCCCTTCATGGAGACGGCGCCGAGCTCGTCGTCAAGGAACCGTTGAGTAAGTGAAAGCCAAGTTTGAATCAAAAAACGACTCGAGAATCACATGCGATAAAGAGAAAGCCCTCCTGACAATCCTAAGCGGCGTGTATCTGCACGTTCAGATGTGCCGGACCGACCCGAGGAGCTGGAGGTGACCAAGGTCACCAAAGATTTGATCCATGTGACATGGAAAGCGCCCAAGTTTGACGGCGGCTCGAGATCGTGATGTATGTCCTGGAGGCTCGCATGATCGGCAAAGACAAGTTCACTCGACTGACCAAGGAAAAGCTCATGGAGAGGAAGTACACTTTGACGGACTGAAGGAGGGTGACACCTACGAGTTCGAGTCAGCGCCGTCAATGAGGTGGGGTCGAGTAAACCGTCATTCTGCTCCAAACCAGTCACCTGCAGGGATGAGCTCGGTAAGCGGCATATGGTTAACCCATCCTAGCAGGCCATTGCATGAACTCGCCGACCTCCTTTGCTTTACCTGGTCCAGAGCCGCCGACGATCGAACTGGACTTCCGTGACAAGCTCATCGTCCGTGTCGGCGAGAGCTTCCTGCTGCAGGGTCGCTACACCGGCAAGCCTTCTCCATCCATCGTGTGGTACCGAGATGACGAGGAGCTGAAGGCCGACAAGCACGCCATGTTCAAGAATACGCTGACCACAATGTCGCTGGGCGTGATGAAGGCACAGCGCTGCCACAGCGCCGATACGTGGTGGCGGTGGAGAACAGCACCGGCTCCAGGAAAGGCGTCTGCAACGCCACGGTTGTCGGTACGATCTGGAAACTCGGCTATACCTTCATCTCTTCACCTGGCATTTGGCAGTCGCCGATTGTCAAAGGCCGAGGCGTAACCACTCGGCCACTCAATCAGGCGGAAAATCATTCATCTTGGTTGTGTTAGCAAATTAGTCTTGCGGGACGGTGAGTGTCAGGAAGGAGCACTCATCAAGTTTCTGTTGTCCACGCAGACCGTCCTTCTCCTCCTGTGGGTCCGGTTGTCTTTGAGGAGGTGCACCGTGAATATATGGTGATCTCCTGAAACCTCCTTTGGACAGCGGCGGCCGAAATTTCCAACTACATCATTGAGAAAAGGGACGCAAACAGAGAGATGTGGACCACTGTCACTTCAGCAAACACCAAGACCACATGCAAGGTTGCCGCAAAATCCTTACTCATCAAATATTTTGTCAGTATGCGGATGCAAGACTAAAGTTGTTGTTTTTTTGTTGAATTACCATTTCAGATCCCCAAACTGACCGAGGGCAGGGAATACATAATGAGGATCTCTGCCGAGAACATGTACGGTATCAGTGACCCGCTGGACTCTGAGGAGATGAGAGCCAAAGATCTCTTCAGTGAGTTGGTGACCCAAGCCTACCCTTCCCAAACCGCATTGCAAATCGCTTGATGCAACCGTTATTGGCCAATAGCTTCAAGTGAATGACAAAGACATCACAGCATTTTGGTGTGTGTGTGTGTGTGTTTTTTTGCAGGAGTTCCAGAGGCCCCTGAGATGCCAACTGTCAGAGAGGTGTATGGGACCAACGCATTGGTGCTCTGGAACCGGCCCGCGATGGAGGAAAGCCCATCACCAACTATATACTGGAGAAGAAAGAGCCCACTGCCAAGAGGTGGTCACGGGCAACGAGAACCCTTGTACCCCGCTACTCAGTATAGAGTCCAGGACCTGGTGGAGGGCTGTGAATACGAGTTCCGTGTGATGGCTGAAAACGAGCTCGGAACCGGAGACCCGAGTGAACCCTCAAAGCCCATTCTTGCCAAAGATCCCATTGGTTAGTTCGTGTGACGAAAGCATGCGGACGTCATCGTGCTGCAACGGTCTAACCTGAAATCATACATGTGGTCCATTCTCGACAGTACGGCCGAGTCCTCCCGTGACCCCTGAGGCGCACGACAAGACCAAAGACTCTGTGAGTCTCAAGTGGCAGACGCCCGCCATGACGGAAAAGGACGAATATTCGGCTATCTCGTGGAGTACCAGAAGCCGGGTTCAATCGAGTGGATTCAGGCTAATGAGCGTCCTGAGCAGTGCCCTGACCTGCACTACGTAGTGACAGGCCTGAGCGATGGACACGAGTACGCCTTCAGGATCTACACCGTTAATGCCGCCGGAAAATCGGACCCGGCCTATGTCAAACAGACCGTGAAGGTCCATGATAGACTGGGTAGGACTTTCTTGCTTTGCATCTACCTCGACATGTCTGTCTGTCCATTTTCTATGCCGCTTACACCCTGACAGCCAAGAGGCTGAGTACTCAATTCCAAGCTCCTTCCCTCTGCAGAGGCACCAGAGTTGCTGCTGGATGCCAACATGGCACGCGACCATCTGGCCATGCTGGGCACTGACATTACCTTGAGTGCCACGATCAAGGGTGTTCCCACACCCAACGTTAGCTGGAAGAAAAACAATGCCGCATTGCCAGCCCACGTCACAGTTGCTGTCACATCCACCGGCAGCAAGATCCTCATCCCGAACTGTGTCCGCCCGACTCCGGCAACTACACTCTCACGGTGCAAAATGCTGCCGGAAAGAAAACGGCCACGGTTGCTGTTCTGGTTCTGAGTGAGTCAAGAACGTCAATCTTTGTGATTGAGATGCTGTTTTCTTCCTTATTTTCATCCCCTTAGTTTGAGCAACATTTCTTGAGTTCAAATTGTCCCCCCCCCCGCCACCCCGCCTCCCTTCAGACAAACCAACGCCTCCGAGAGACCTGCTGGTCTCTGAGGTGACCAGCGAGTCTGCCTATTTGACGTGGAAAGCTCCAGAGGACAACGGTGGCGCCGTTATCTCCCATTACATTGTGGAGAAGAAGGATGTGGCTGCCGAGCAGTGGGTCCCGGTCTCTGCAGCCCATAAGAAGCGCAGTTTGATGGCCATGTATCTGATGGAAGGAATCCAGTACCTGTTCAGAGTGGCAGCAGAAAACCAGTTTGGCAGGAGTGATTATGTCATCACAAAGACTCCCATCAAGGCTGTCGATCCTCTGTGTGAGTGCACCGCTGCGTGTTTCCTCTGTACAGGGGAGTCTTGAATGATGACTTTGAATGGCTCCTAACTCATTTCACTCAAGGCTCAAATCATTTTCTTCACTGAAATGAGTTGAAATGCCATTAATTTCTTCTGCCATCCCTTAAAAAAAGGAATTTTTGCATTTTTAAGAGAGAAAAGCAATAAAAGAGAATGGAATTGAAACACGGAGACTTTACTACAGACTCAAAGGTCCCGATAAAACAATACAACACATCCAAAATGATATCGGTACCTTCAGCAACATTACTAGACCAATGCTTCCATAGCTTGGACATATTGCGTGTTGTGTTCGATTTGATGCTTGTTAATATCACAGTGATACAATTTGGTGAGTTAGTCAGCCGATTTAGAATGGGGGAGGATCATTTTATCATATAACTTCAAAGGATTGACCCGCTCAAAAGAATGTGCCGAAATAGCCAGGTTTCTAAAGTATGATTACTGTAAGTTGCTTTAGAATACATGTGTTGGATGTGTGGCCGCAAGGGTGTGGTCGAGCCGGACTCGGGTTGCCCGGACAGTCTGCGTGTGATGGTCTGGAGTGCGAGCTGTGGCCTTCAGCACTGCCTTATGTGGTGTGTTTGGCTGTGGAAATGTCTCAGAGACTGCGGCTCTCTTTGGCGTTGACGGTCCCAGTTTTTGTTTCGCTCGCTAATCTAAAACTCACCCCATAACTCAAATTTTGGCTTGCATTACAAACCCCAAAAATTGACCAAACGACGGCTTGGAAGGCGAAATCCTGAATGCTAAATTGTGGCGCTAAGTCAAGGTCTCACCGCATCGTGCATTCGATTCCTAACATCAAGACCAACAATCTAAGCATCTGTCCTTACTGTTTAGATCCACCAGGACCCCCAAAGAACCTGCACCATACTGATGCAGACAAGACAGAAGTGTGGTTAGAGTGGGAGTGGCCCGATCGCACCGGCGGAAGTCAAATCACAGGCTTCATCATTGAGTACCAGAAAGAGAACGAGGTGGACTGGGTCCCCTATAAGACTGTCAGCAGTAACCATGTGCATGTCACCGGTCTGGGGGAAGGCAATACCTACCGCTTCCGGGCAATGGCTCAGAACGCTATTGGCATCAGTCGTCCTGACACCAGCGTTCCCGTCACCTGTCAGGAAAAAACATGTAAGACGTCATAATTTTGGGACGACAACAGTCGGGTTTCATTGAAAGACCTCACACGGGTGTTTTGTTTTTGTCTTTCAGTACCACCCACTATTGAAGTCGATGTGAAGCTTATTGAGGGTATAGTTGTTAAGGCAGGCAGCACTGTTGTATTGGCTGCCAAGATGAAAGGGATCCCCATCCCGACTGCCAAGTGGATGACGGATGGCAAGGAAATTGCATCAGAAGGTCACTATAACGTCACATCTACTGGAGCCACCACCACGCTCACGATACCAGAATGCAAGAGAGGAGACACTGGGGAGTACATCCTCACTGTGTCCAACCCTGCGGGCAGCAAGACCGTGGCTATGCACGTGACTGTGCTTGATCTTCCGGGAGCACCCGTTGGGCCCATCAACATCTTGGAAGTCACCCCCGATCATATGATGATTCAATGGAGGCCACCCAAGGACGACGGTGGTACACCCATCACCAACTATGTGGTTGAAAAGAAGGATGTGAAGAAGTCATGGGAGCCGTGGTCAGTTGTGAGCTCCAGCGGTATCAGCACCAAAGCCAGGGTATCACGCCTGGAGAAAGGTCGAGAGTACGTCGTTCGAATCCGCGCCGAGAACAAGATTGGAATTGGTGCCGGGCTCGAAAGTTCCCCAACCATTGCCAAGCACATGTTCAACCCTCCCGGTCCACCGGGCCTCCCATTGTCCTCTGATATTACAGAGAATGCCGTGACATTGGAATGGTCCCTGCCTGAGCATGACGGAGGTAGTCCAATCAGTGGCTATGTAATTGAACGCCGAGAGATGACAGGCAAGTGGATTCGCGTCAACAAAACTCCCATGTTGGATCTCCGATACAGAGTTTCGGGTCTGTTTGAAGGCAACAGCTATGAATTCAGAGTGTTTGCCGAGAACATTGCCGGTGTCAGCGAGCCGTCTCTCACCTCTGATCCCGTCAAGGCCACCCGGCCCATCACCAAGCCGGGACCTCCCGTCAATCCTAAACTAAAGGACTGGAGCAAGTCTTATGCGGATATCTGCTGGACCAAACCCACACGAGATGGCGGCAGTCCTATCCTGGGCTATGTGGTCGATATTCAAAAGACAGGATCCGCTCAGTGGGACAGGATCAACAAGGAACTTGTCAAGTTGTGTGCCTACAGAGTACAAGGTCTTGTCGAAGGTATGGAATACAGGGTCCGCATCAGAGCCACAAACAAGGTCGGAGAAAGTGAACCCCGGGAGCTAAGCGAGACCATCTTGGCAAAGGACATTCTCATCCCTCCAGAGGTGGTTGTCGATGTATCGTGCCGTGACTCTCTGACCGTAAGGGCAGGCCAGATCATCAGCCTGATCACCAGAGTTAAGGGTAGACCTGACCCAGAGATCGCATGGACCAAGGATGCCAGGGCCTTGTCTCGAGACAAGCGCACTGTGCTGAACAACCACTATCCTCTGTGTGAATTGGTCATCAATGATGCTCTCAGGTCGGACTATGGCAAATATTCCATTGTTGCCAAGAACAGCAGTGGACAGGCTCAAGCCACGATTATCGTCAATGTCCTGGACACACCCGGAGCGTGCCAGAATATAAAGGTAGCTTACGTGACCAAGAACTCTTGCATGGTGTCTTGGGAGAATCCAGAGGACAACGGAGGCACAGAGATCACCCAGTATATTGTTGAGTGCCGTCAACCAAGCCAGAGGGGATGGACGGTAGTTTCCAATGACTGTACTAAGCGCCTGATGAAGGCCCCACTCATGGAAGGTTGCGAGTACTTTTTCCGTGTTAGCGCTGAAAACAAGATCGGTGTTGGACCACCCACAGAGACGAAGACAGCCGTGCTGGCAGTCGATCCCATTGAGAAACCCGGTGAACCTATTGACTTCCATATAGCTGAGATTGGCAAGACCTTCTGCTTCCTCAGATGGAAGAAGCCCGACTATGATGGAGGCAGTCGTAACCTGGGTTACCACGTGGAGAAGAAGCCAAAGGAGGCTGAAGAGTGGGAGAGACTTCATAAAGGTGCAATCAAGGAGACTTACTTTATGGCCGACAGGTGCATTGAAAACCAGGTCTACCAGTTCAGAGTTCAGACCAAAAATGATGGCGGTGAAAGCAAATGGGTGACCACAGCTGAAGTTGTAGTCAAGGAGCAGCTTGTGGAACCAGAGATCAAGATAAAACTCGATGGAACCCTTGTGGTGAGGGCAGGGGACTCCATTCCCATCGAGGCAATGGTCAAGGGCAAACCCCAGCCTGATGTCAAATGGACCAAGGATGATGGCACTGAGGAGATCAAAAAGGGCCCCAGGCTTCAGCTCGAAACTGGCACGGACTTCTCAAAGCTGCTTCTGACTTCAGCTCGGCGTGCGGACAGTGGCAAATATGTTGTCAGTGCCGCCAACGCTGCAGGAACATGCGCCGCGCATGCCAAGGTCAATGTGTTGGACAGACCTGGCCCGGTGAGTGATCTCCAGGTGTCGGGCGTTACCACTGACAGGTGCCATTTAGCATGGAACGTTCCGGAGGATGATGGAGGCTGTGAGATCTACAACTACATCATTGAGAAATGTGACACCAAGAGGGGCATCTGGTCCGTCCACTCAAATGCCGTCATCACCAACAAGGCCAAGGTGACTCGTCTTATTGAGGGAAACGAATATATCTTTAGAGTTCGTGCGGAGAATAAAATGGGTCCTGGCCCTGCGGTCGAGAGTGAGTCCATTGTAGCCGGCACAAAGTTTAGTGTCCCAGGAGCACCTGAAACACCAGAGGTCACCGGAGTTTCCAGGGAGGAAATGACAGTGCAGTGGTCAGAGCCTGCCACAGATGGCGGAAAGCCAGTCACTGGTTACCTGTTGGAAAAGAAGGAGGAGCATGCTGTAAGGTGGTCCACCATCAACAAGGAGCCAATGCCAACAACTCGCTTCACCGTAACAGGATTGCTGCCCCTGCACGAATACCAATACCGAGTGAAAGCTGTCAATGAAATTGGCTTCGGCTGTGCAAGCAAGCCCTCGCGTGCCGTCGCAGCAAAGGACACAGTTGGTATGTCGCCGCTAGTTTTCTTGTAGCCACCTGTTAGCATTAGTTCTGCGCGACTCCAGCTCTTGTGTTTCCTTACAGAGCCTCCTGCACCACCCACCAACATGAAGGTCCTGGACAGCACCAAGTCCACCGTAACTCTAGGATGGACCAAGCCCGTATCCGACGGTGGAGCACCCATCATCGGCTATGTTGTCGAGATGAGGGTGAAGGGAAGTGGCAAGAAAGGAGACGACAGTTGGAAACGCTGCAACGTGGCTGCACAGCTCGTCTTCTGTGAGTTCACCGTCACGAGTCTGGATGAGAAGCTCCTATATGACTTTAGAGTGTCAGCTCAGAACCAGGTGGGCATGAGCCTGCCCTGTGACCTGGAAACATCGGTGCATCCCAAGGAGATACTCGGTGAGGATTGATTTGGTGACTGACTTAAGCTGACTGTACCCATCGACATTTCTCCGAATGCATCTTTTGGTTTTAACAGAGGCACCAGAGATCGACTTGGACGCCAATTTAAGACAGGGACTAACAGTCAGAGCTGGTTGTCCCATCAGACTGTGCGCTACCATCAGAGGTAGACCGCCTCCCACAGTCATTTGGAGGAGGATGGGCATCGATAATGTTGTCAGGAAGGGTCACGTTGACATCATCGACACCATGACCTTCTTGGTCATTCCCGATAGCACGCGCAATGACTCGGGCAAATACTGTTTGGCGGTGCAGAGTCCTGCTGGAGAAAAGGCTGTGTTCGTCAACGTTAAGGTCCTCGGTATGTCCCGACTTCTTGCCGTCACAGCTCTGCGGTTGTTTTGCTGGACTTGAAAACAAACTTGCATTCGTTCCCCGCCACTCAACAGACACCCCAGGGCCTGTGATGAATCTGGAGGCCTCTGACATTAGACAGACTTCAGCCATGCTGTCTTGGAGCCCTCCAGAGGTCGATGGTGGCAGTGAGATCACTCACTATATCGTTGACAAGCGGGAAATTGATCGCAAGACGTGGGCGACGGTCAAGGCCGAAGTTGAGAAAGGCAAGATTCCCTTCAAGGTCAGCGGTCTTGTGCCAGGCACAGAGTACTACTTCAGAGTGACTGCTGTCAATGAATACGGCTCGGGAGTTCCTCGGGTGTCACCCACTTCCTACCTAGCCTCTGATCCCGTCAGTAAGTATGACTTCTTGGTCACACAATGACAAATGAGCACTGAGACACTGCCATGCCATGCCGTTTAGTTACTCATTGCGTTTTCATTGGTCATATTAGAGCAACTGATTTTCTTTTTTTTTCCAGGCAAACCTGATCCTTGTGAGAAGATTGAAATCCTAGAGATCACAAAGAACAGTGCTACAATTGGCTGGGTGAAGCCTGCGAGGGATGGTGGGGCAAAGATTGACGGTTACGTGATTGAGTACATCGAGGTCAAACCTCCTCCACAAGCCCCAGCGGCAGCAGTAGAGGTTTGCGACTTTGCTGCATTCTCACTTTCTGTTGACCACCGGCGATTGTCTTCATTACAATCTCGCCAAATTGGTTTCGGACCAAAGTGTTGTGTGCCAAAGTGTAGCCAGGCATTCATACTGTTGACCTCAAATGCAGATCCCAGAAGAAGGGAAAGCTGCCTCACCGATGCCACAACCTCCAGTCTTGAAAGCAGAGCCTGAGGAGCCCGAGAAGGAGCTGTGGAATGCGTACACCACTGTGAAGGGATTGAGCATCAGCATCAGTGGCCTCAAAGAGGGCAAGAGGTACAAGTTCAGAGTGGCTGCCAAGAACATCGTGGGCTTGAGCTTATTCACGGAGACCAGGGACCCAATCGAGATTAAGGAGCAGACGTGTAAGTTCCGACGTCAGATGGATATATGCTCAGTTCTAGAAAATGAGCTTGTTCCCACCTCTGAAAAGTATTCAGATCTATTCCGTCCCCTTTCTGCTTCCGCCAGTGGAGCCAAAGATCATAATGCCAGACGTCGTCAGTGAAAGAGCCGGAGCCAAACTCAGGGTTGAGGCTGTCATTTCTGGAAAACCCTCGCCAACCTGCAAGTGGATTTGTGGCGACGTACCGCTGGTCTCTTCAAGCCGTCTGGCCATGCACCATTCTGGCAATTTGTGTGTCTTGATCATCAAGGATGTCTCAAGAGCAGACAGCGGAGACTACAGCCTTGTGGCTGAAAACAGCTCTGCAAAGGCAGTCCAGGGTCTCAAGATCGTCATCAGAGGTCAGTGTCCCTGCTTAATTTCTTTCCTGGATACTCAGTAAATCACTTACTGCCTGGCTTGACAGAGTTGATCTATGCTTGATGTAGATATTCCTGGACCCCCTGGGGCGCCTGTGGAGATCACTGACATTGACTCCGATGCCTGCTCCGTGTCCTGGACCCAACCACTGGAGGACGGAGGCAGCAAAATCACTAATTACGTGGTGGAAAAATGCGATGTCAGTCGAGGTGACTGGGTGAATGCTGTGTCCTCCTGCCAGAAGACAAGCTGCAGGCTGGGCAAACTCATTCCCGGGAAAGAGTACGTGTTCCGCATCCGTGCTGAGAACCGCTACGGGGTGTCGGACCCCATCCAGTCCGATAGGATGATTGCCAAGTTCCCCTTCGGTAGGTTTTATTCATTCGTGGAAGGAAATCATTTTCTAATGAATCAACGAGCATAACATCTCACGCATTTTGATGATTGTCTGTTAGCTTCTGTTTTCTTTTTATTGGGGGGGGGGGTGGCAATAAGTATATTCCAGCTTGTGAAAATCACGACATGGCCACTAAATATGAAGGTCGTCCACCTGACAGAAATCATTTTCAGTTTGATTGTTTTCTTCAACACCAGATGTTCCCGGTGAGCCTCTTAACTGTCACATCAACAAGACGAACAAGGACTGCATGTTTGTGGCCTGGGATAGGCCAGAGAGTGATGGCGGCAGCCCTATCACGGGTTACTACATTGAGCGTAAAGAAAGAAACAGCCTCCTCTGGGTCAAGGCCAACGACACCGTTGTACGCACCACCGAGTACCCCTGCGCCGGCCTGATTGAGGGCCTGGAGTACACCTTTAGGGTGTCAGCCATCAACCGCGCTGGCCAGGGCAAGCCAAGCAAGAAGACTGATTTTGTAACTGCGAGAACACCCATTGGTGGGTTCCCCATCGACACCTGTGAAATCAAATTTTGAAGCAATTAATTTCCGCGACACTTTGTCATCAAAGTCATTGTGTTGCAGATACCCCTGGCAAACCAGAGGTCCTGGACATGACCAAGAACTCCGTAACTCTTGTTTGGGGCCGGCCCAAGAACGACGGTGGCAGCAAGATCATTGGTTACTATGTGGAGTCCACGTCTGTGCCCGAAGACACGTGGTTGCGCTGCAACACCGTTTGCCAGAACGTCCCGAGGGAGGAGTACACCGTGACTGGCTTGGAACGAGACCTGCGATACCGGTTCCGAGTCATTGCCAAAACAGCTGTTAACATCAGCAAACCCTCAGAGCCCACAGACCCAATACTGGTCTGTGCCGAAAATGGTGAGAGGGACACACCCAATTGACCTTTTGATGTCCAACTAACGTTTAGATGGGTGATGAAATAGACTCCTCTTGTTTACTGCAGTGCCTCCAAGAGTAGAACTGAACGCCAAGATGCAGAAGGGTTTGAAGGTGAAGGCCGGAAGTGCGATTCTCCTGGAGGCTGAGGTGTTTGGTAAACCAATGCCGAAAGTCACATGGAAGCGAGGTGATGAGAGTCTGAGGTCAAATGAAGGGCGGGTCATCACCCAGCTGAGACACCAGTTCCAAATGGAGATGCTCTCCGTCACCAAGGAGCACACTGGAGTCTATACCATCCTTGCAGAGAATGCCAGTGGCTCCAAGTCCGCCGAAATCCACGTGACCGTTTTGGGTGAATACTTTTGGGCTCCCTCTAACTGGTGCGTTCGCTTTGATGACTGAAATGCAGTGTCACATTTGGAATTTGTCTGTTACGCAGATGTGCCTGGTCCTCCTGCCGGTTACAAGTATGTGGAAGTGTTTGCCAATCAAATGAAGTTGTCTTGGGAGCCGCCACTGAGGGACGGTGGAGCCCCAGTTACTAACTATATTTTGGACAAGCGCGAGACCAGCCGGGCCACCTGGGCTCAGGTCTCCTCAAAGATCAAGGGTGACAATCTGGAACAAAGGGTGGAGAAGCTGATCGAAGGTCACGAATATCAGTTCCGAATCCGTGCCGAGAACACGTGGGGAGTCGGAGACAGTGTCATCACTGCCCCCGTCATTGCCAAGAATCCATTCAGTGAGTTCGGCCTTCATTTGCTTACTTCAAGTACTGTTCGATATTGGTCTTATTAACAGTCACATAAATATAATTTGAATGTCCGATTGTATTTACCAGCTGTCCCTGGACCATGCGAGGCCCCGGTGATTACCCATGTCACCAAGGATGCTATGACGGTGAGCTGGAAGGAGCCCACTGATGACGGAAAGTCCACCATTCTGGGCTACATGCTTGAGAAGAAAGAAACCAAGGAGATGAACTGGACCAAGATCAACAGGAAGCCCCTTTTGGAACGCACTTTTGATGTCACCGGCCTTAGCGAGGGAGTGGAATATGAATTCAGAGTCATTGCTGTTAATGTGGCAGGACTTGGAAAACCCAGTGAGCCCTCAGACGCCACCACAGCGCAAAATCCCATCAGTGAGTCTCACGACCTCTCAAGGGTGATTTCCTTTATTCGTACTTGTTTCTAACATGGAATAAAATGCACTTCCGCAGCTCCTCCTGGCCCGGCGCTGAACCCGCGCGTGACTGACACCACCTTCAGCACCCTCAGCCTCAGCTGGAATGCTCCGGCCAACGATGGCGGAAGCCCAATCTTGGGATACCTGGTGGAGTGCAGGAGGACAGACACGGCAGATTGGATCAGATGCAATGTTCCCAGGAACTTGCAGGACACCAGCTACACCATACAAAACCTCATCCACAAGGCTGAGTACCAGTGCCGTATCACCGCTGTCAACAAGGTCGGCTTTGGCGAACCAGTCGAAGTCCCCGGCAAGCACACAGCGCAGGACATTATAGGTAGGTTTTCTTTTCCGCAAGTGGCTGCATGTGACTAAGTGGCATGCGGGATCGCAGATCACGACGAGGCTCACTGAAGGTGTGGATTGTGCAGCGTTTTGGGACAGTAACTCCAGATGCCAGGAATGCGCTACGATTCCCAGACCGGCAGTCATATTCAAGTCCCATCGCTATTCAATGTTGTTTTTCCCAAGTCAAACTTGAGTGCTTTTTTTTTCTCCCTGTCCTCTACGTTGAGGAGAAAATTGCAATGGTGTCGCAGGGCCCCGAGCGCAGGGGGCTCTCGTCGACCGATAATCAGTTCCCCACAATCAGCATGGCTGAAGGCTAACTTTGCTGTTATGAACTTCCAATCTGGGCAAAACTGCCTCTCACTGTTATGCTGAGCCGATGCAAACTAATAAAGTAACTTGTAATTGTTACTTTCAAAAACAGGTCATCAGGAACGTCATCAGTGACATTTAATATCATGTCATCCGGTAGAGTGGGGGAGGTAGTTTTTCAAGGGGGCAACGCTGATTGTAAGATCAGATGAATTCAAGTGGGTCGAACAATGGAAATGATGTCATGGCTTTTGATTTGATGAACTCGTAGTCCCCCCGGAGGCAGAGCTGAGTGCTCAGCTGAAGGAGGGCCTGGAGCTGCGTGCCGGCTCCACCATGAAGCTTCACGCTACAATCAGGGGTCACCCGGCGCCCAAGGTCATTTGGGCCAAGATGAACAGCAACCTCAAAGACCGCCAAGGCATCCTCATTAAGTCCTCCAAAACCGACACCGCCGTGACGGTGGAGAATGTCAACAGGTACGATGCGGGCAAATACATTCTCAACCTGGAGAGTGTGGCCGGCATGAAGATGTACACCGTCGTCGTCAAGGTCCTGGGTAACAAACCTTTCCTGCTTCTTGAGCTCAACTCATGTTGATTCAAACAAACAAAAATTGGAACCTCTGCAATTTCTTTCCACTTGTGATTTTTAGATACTCCCGGGCCACCAATTAACCTGGTGGTGAAAGAGACCACGAAGGACAGCGCCTCTCTCTACTGGGATGCTCCTCTCCTTGACGGCGGCTTTGAAGTCACGCACTATATTGTGGAGAAGCGCGACACCGAGAGGAAGGCCTGGTCGACGGTCTCCAACAATTGCACCAAGACGTCTTTGAAGGTGTCCGACCTGAGTGCCGGACGCTCCTACTGCTTCAGAGTGTCAGCCGTCAATCAGCTCGGCGCTGGAGAGTGTTGCGAGACCCCCGACTCTGTCAGAGCGTCTGGTGGGTTGTCATGAGAGAAATTTTGGCGGCTTCATTCTCTTTCGTTTGACTGCCGTTGGCTCACCGGTCCTTTTCTACTCATGCAGAGGAGCCCGGTCCTGTCATGGACTTTAAGACATTGCTGGTCACCAAGGACTCTTGCACGCTCAGCTGGAAGAAACCTCTGACCGACGGCGGCAGCCGCATCATCTGCTATGTGCTCGAGGTTGTCAACGGTGACGGCAAGCCCAAGGCGCTGATGAGGTCAAAGAACATGCAGTACAGCGCCAAAGATCTGCTGGAGGGCAAAGAGTACAAATACAGTGTCAAAGCTGTGAATGACAGTGGGGAGGGCGCTGCCAAGGAGCTGACAGTAGTTGCCAAGGACCAGCTCAGTAAGGAGAAACATTCACACGTGTTGACTGTCGTCTGCCCACAAATGCTTTGCTTCTCTTTTCTCGTGACATCAGTAGCGTGTCCTTTTCAAGTGTTTTGGCCCTCCTTTTCACAGTTCATCCCACTTGCGACTTGAGGGAACTTCCCGACATGTGTTATGTGGCCAAAGAGGGCAGTACGGTGCGTCTGAAGATCCCAATCATGGGCAAACCCACGCCCAAGGTGTCCTGGAAGAAGGGGCAGGATGAGGACTTGACGGACACCGGACGTGTTTGCGCAGAATCCTCTGCAGTCAACACCACTCTCCTGATCAGGGATTGCCAGAGGAGCGATGCCTCCAAATATACCGTCACACTGAGGAACAGTGCTGGCAGCAAAGAGTCCACCATTTTCATCAGGTTGCAATCTGATGCCTTGAGCGATGCTTTGTCATGCTTGTGCTCTTTCAAGCTTGCGACAACTGCATTTTCTTCTTTCAGGGTGGTGGGAAAGCCCGGCATCCCCGTCGGACCTATCAAGTTCAAGGACGTGACCGCCGACGGCGCCACGCTGAAGTGGGCGGTGCCAAAAGACGACGGCGGCTCGGAGATCACAAACTACATTCTCGAGAAGAGGGATTCCGTCACCAATATGTGGGTGACTGTTTCCTCCACGGTGGACAAGAACACCATGAGGGTAACCGGTCTCCACGAGGGCACGGAATACATTTTCAGAGTCTGCGCTGAGAACAAGTACGGTGTCGGCGAGGGGCTCAAGTCAGAGCCTGTGATCGCAAAACATCCGTTCAGTAAGTGGCTGCAACGGGCTCTTGCCTTTGCCTAAGCAGCTTCCTCCCGCATACAAACGGCTCTGATTTTCTCCAGATGTTCCCGACGCCCCTCCTCCGCCTCAGGTCATAAGTATGCGCCATGACTCTGCTGACCTGGCCTGGTCGGACCCCAGGAAGACCGGCGGGTCTCCCATCACAGGTGTGTGTGTGTGTGTGTGTGTGTGTGTGTGTGTGTGTGTGTGTGTGTGTGTGTGTGAGCTAAGTCTGCGCTACAATACAGGACACGTGTGGTACTTGAGGTCATTTGAATGTGAAGGTTTGGGTTACATTTCTTGCATTCCTACGTTCATGAGGACTCTCTCACTCTCTCCTACACCCCAAAACAATGCGCAGGGTATCACATCGAGTTCAAGGAGAGGAATAGTATGTTGTGGAAGAGGTCAAGCCCGACCGCCTTGAGAATGAAGGAACACAAGGTAACTGGGCTGACTGAAGGCCTTGAGTACGAGTTCAGGGTCATGGCAATTAACTTGGCCGGCATTGGCAGACCAAGTCCTCCCACTGATCCACAAGTTGCATTTGATCCCATCGGTAAGTGGGAAAGACGTCAGGATGAATGAAACAACTGTCAATTGGCATGTTGGTTTTGCTCGACGAAACGATCCCGTTTGTGTTCAGATGCTCCAGGCAAACCAGATGTCATTAGCGTCACCAGAAGCACGGTCACTCTTCAATGGGCTGAGCCACAGTTTGACGGTGGCCACAGGCTGACTGGATACATCGTGGAGAGACGTGACCTTCCTTCTAAGATCTGGGTGAAGGCCAACAGTGTGAATGTTGTGGAGCCCGCATACACAGTCACCGCTCTCCAGGAGGGCTGCAAATATGAGTTTAGAATACGAGCAAAGAATGCAGCCGGTGCCCTTAGTCCACCCTCTGACCAGACCGATACCGTTATCTGCGTGGACGAATATGGTGAATTGGTTTGCTTCCTTTGTCACACTTGCTTGCCGAGTCCAAGTGGTGCGGTTTTTAATCCAGCTTCTTTTCTCCATCCAAAAGCTTCACCAACCATTACCATCGATGCTCAGGTGATGGAGGCCGGCGTGACTGTCCGAGCCGGCGAAACCATTGTGGTCACCGCCACAAGTATTCTTGGCAAGCCTGCTCCGACCTCCTGCTGGTCGAAAGGAGGAAAGTACTTGAAGCCCTCGGACATAGTTCATATCGAGACCACTGCCTCTTCCTCCACTCTGTCAATAAAATACGCCACGAGGAAGGACTCTGGGGACTACGTCATCACAGCAAGCAATCCCTTTGGCGTGAAGGAGGAAACTGTTAAGGTCAAAGTTCTGGATGTTCCTGCGGCTCCTGGTCCCATTCAGTGCAGCGGCATCTCCTCCGAGAAGGTCACACTGACCTGGGCCGCTTCTCCAGAGGACGGAGGCTCTCCCATCAAGTACTACACGCTAGAGAAGAGGGAGACGAGTCGCCTTCTCTGGACAATTCTGGAAGAGAAGGTCATCGACTGCCATTATGTGGCCACCAAACTCATCCAGGACAATGAGTATATCTTCAGAGTCTCTGCTGTGAACCAGTATGGCAGCAGTGAGCCGGCTCACTCCGAGCCTGTCAAGATGGTGGATAGATTTGGTAAGTCTCCGTTCAGCCTCCTGAGAGCTCCGATTCGGCGCATTTGTAACCCGATTTGCTTTTCATCCACGTGACCTTTACATTTTAGGTCCTCCCGGTCCACCATCGAAACCGGAAGTCGACCAAGTTGATGGGCACTCAGCTCGGGTGACATGGAGACGACCCACCGAAGATGGTGGAAGTGAGATCATCGGTTATTGCATCGAGAAGAAGGAGAAGAAGGCCATGAGGTGGATCAGAGCCTCCAAGAAATCCATTTCCGAGCTCAGCTATGTCGTCACCGGACTGACTGAAGGCTTACAGTATGAGTTTCGTGTTCTTGCTGAGAACAGAGCTGGCTTTGGAGAACCGAGTGAAGCGTCGATGCCGGTGACAACAGCCGTCGCTACCTGTGAGTCGTAAACCCGTTTGCAAGCAAACAAGAATCCCGATCAATGTTATGTATTGATCTACAGTGTCATATGTGTGCTCAAAGCTGACTTTTGTGGGTTTTGGCAGATGTTCCTGGACCTCCAGTAAATCCGAGGGTTACAGACACCACCAAGACCACCGTCACTCTTAACTGGGGAAAACCACTGGATAATGGCGGCCTGGATGTCACTGGTTACGTGATCGAGCACAGAAAGGAAGGAACAGAAGACTGGGTCAAGGACACACCATCGTCTGCGCTGAGAATCACAGAGTTTGTTGTTCCTGGCCTTGAAAACGCCAGCAAATACCACTTCAGAATCAGTGCGGTTAATGCTAAGGGCGCAGGTGATCCTGCTGAAACGGCGGATCTGGTTGAGGTAGTGGAGCGCGCAGCTGAACCCGATTTGGAATTGGACATGGAGCTCAGGAGGACTCTTGTTGTCAGGGCTGGTTGTTCCATTCGCCTCTTTGTACCCATCAAGGGACGCCCTACGCCGACCGTGACCTGGACCAAGGAGAACGGTCCTGTGCCACGTGCCGTCATCGACAGCACCGAGTCGTTTACAATGCTGATCATTCCCGAAAGCACAAGGATCGATGGCGGTAAATATGAGCTCACCCTCGAAAACGCTGCTGGAAAGAAGACGGCAAATATTCACGTGAGAGTTTTGGATTCCCCCGGGCCGCCTCTCAACCTAAAAGCAGTCCATATAGATCAGGAATCAATTGTCCTTCAGTGGGAGATGCCTCTCATTGATGGCGGCACCAGGATCACAAATTACATTATCGAAAAGAGAGAATCGACTCGCAAGGCTTTTGCCACCGTTGTGACAAACTGTCCCACAACTTCAGTCAAAATCGCCGATCTGGGCGAAGGCTGCGAATACTACTTCAGAGTGTCTGCTGAGAACGAGTTTGGCGTTGGTGAAGCTGTTGAAACTCCCGATCCTATTCGGGCCTCCCAGGCACCAAGTCCTCCAGAAAGCATCGTTCCAACTGACATCACCAAGAACTCTGTGAGCCTGGCTTGGACCAAACCCAAGCATGACGGTGGAAGCAGGCTAACTGGATATGTCCTCGAGGCCCAGAAGAGAGGAACTGATCAGTGGGCCCACGTCACAAGCCTCAAGAACATGGACTTCACGGTAAAGAATCTCAATGAGAATGAAGAATACACCTTCCGTGTGATGGCCGCCAACCGCTCGGGAAGAAGCGCACCACGCGAGAGCAAGCCGATCATTGTCAAGGATTCGACCTCCCTGCCGGAGTTTGACCTGTGCGGTGTGTGTCAGTCAACTGTCATTGCTAAAGCTGGAGACAACATCAGGGTTGAAATTCCTGTGATGGGGCGCCCCCGGCCGGCGGTCACCTGGCAGAAGGACGGAAACTTGTTAAGGCTCACCCAGAGGACCAACGTGGAGACGACTGCCGCGACGGTTGTCCTGGTCATCAATGAATGCACCAGAGCAGACAGCGGAGTGTACACCATGACCGGAAGGAACATTGTCGGTTCTGTGATCGACAACATCATTGTCAAAGTGCACGATGTTCCGGGCCCACCCAAAGGACCGATTACAATGACTGAAATATCTCGTAACTATTGTATTTTTGCATGGGATGCTCCGGAGAACGACGGCGGCGTTCCAATTACCAATTACGTGGTGGAGATCAGAGACACCACCACGCAGACTTGGACAGAGCTAACTTCCGTGGCCATTCGTACCATGTTTAAAGCCACGCGCTTAACTACTGGCTCAGAGTACCAGTTCAGAGTGAAGGCCAAGAACCGATATGGCATAGGACCACCCATAACCTCAGAGTTAGTCGTCGCCGCCTATCCATTCAAAGTTCCTGGACCGCCTGGCACGCCGCATGTTGTGGCGTTCACCAAGGACTCCATAACAATTGGCTGGAATGAGCCCGTTTCCGATGGTGGAAATGAAGTCATCGGATACCACGTGGAGAGAAAAGAGCGAAGCAGCATCATGTGGCAAAAAATCAGCAAGGGTCTTGTGAAAGGAAACCTACTCAAATCCACCGGGCTTGAAGATGGAGCCGCCTACGAGTTTCGCGTGATGGCAGAAAACATGGCTGGAATTGGCAAGCCCAGCAAAGCCTCCGACGCGATAATGGCCTTGGACCCCGTGGATCCCCCGGGTCAACCTGTTCCTGTTTTTACTGCCAAAAATGTGATCACCATCAAGTGGACAAAGCCCGAGTACGACGGCGGGTTCAAAATCACTGGCTATACGGTGGAGAAGAGAGAACTTCCCGCCGGTCGCTGGATCCGAGCAAACTTCACGAACATAATTGAGACAACGTTCACCGTCAGCGGATTGACTCAAGATGCGGTGTATGAGTTCCGTGTCATGGCCAGAAACTCGGCAGGAGCTGTGAGTGGACCGTCCGAGCCCTCTGACCCCATCACGTGCACGGATAGCATCGTTGAGCCACGCATCATGGTGGACGCCATCTTTAAGGATGTGGTTTTGCTGAGGGCAGGAGAGTCTTTCAAGCTTGACGCTGACATTTCGGGTCAACCAACCCCATCCATGTTTTGGACCAAGGATGGGAAAGAGGTTGAGAACACACTGAAACTGGACGTGAAGTTCAATGAAATGGCAACCACACTGAGCAACAAAGACTCCGTCAGATCTGATGGAGGAGAATTTGTTTTGACTGCCACAAACGTCGGTGGCATTTCCAAGCACATCTTCAGAGTGAAGGTACTGGATAGACCCGGCCCACCATTTGGACCTCTGAGGGTGTCAAATATCACAGCTGACAATTGTTTACTAACTTGGGCTCCGCCGCTAGATGATGGTGGCGGCAAGATTGAAGGATACGTCATTGAGAAGCGGGAGTCAAGCAGACTTGTTTGGACACACGTTGCTTCAGACCTGCAGGCGACAGAGTATAAAGTGACCAAGCTTCTTCAAGGAAACGAGTACATCTTCAGAGTTATGGCCGTGAACAGATTTGGTACGGGTGAACCTCTTGAGTCAGAACCCGTTCTTGCTGAGAATCCCTACAAGGTTCCCGATGTGCCTGAGAATCCCCAGGTCACTGCTGTCACCAAATATTCAATGGTCGTTGTGTGGCAGGTGCCAAAGAGTGATGGTGGAACACCAATCACAAACTACAACGTTGAAAGGAAAGACCGGGTGGGCCACCGCTGGGTCAAGTGCAACAAGAGGAAGGTCCAAGATCTCCAATTCAAGGCAACAGGTCTTATTGTTGGACATGAATATGAATTTAGGATCATTGCGGAGAATGCCGCCGGTCTCAGTGCACCGAGCCTCTCCAGTCCGTTCTACAAGGCCAGCGACACCTTGTACAAACCGGGGCCTCCGTGCAACCCCAGAATCCTGGACACGACCAAGTCATCTATTACCGTGGCCTGGAACAAACCGGCCTATGATGGCGGCTCTGACATCACCGGTTACCTTGTTGAGAACTGTATCCCCTCAGACAAGGAGGAGGAGGAGGAGTGGACAATTGTGACCCCGAAGGAAGGACTCCTTGCCACCTCATTCACAATTGTCAATCTGACTGAGGGTCAGGAATATAAAATCAACATCTCTGCTGTTAACGGCGAAGGAGTTGGCGAACCTGCATCCGTACCTGGCAATGCCAAGGCTGAGGACAGACTCCTCCCCCCAGACCTCAATTTGGACGCAGAACTCTGCAAGGTGGTCACCCTCCGAGCTCGCTGCACACTGAGACTGTTTGTTCCTATCAGAGGCAGACCCGCTCCCCAGGCTAAGTGGACCAAAGAGGACAGTGAACCCGTCGAGAGAGCCACAATTGACACCACCACATCGTACACGTCCCTCGTCATTGGAAATGTCAACAGATTTGACACTGGAAAGTATAACCTGACGGTGGATAACAGCTCTGGCTCGAAGACAGTCACAGTCCAAGTCAGGGTTCTCGACACGCCCGGTGCTCCACAGAATCTAAAGATTGATGGTGTGACAAATCGGTCCGTCACTCTAACTTGGGACCCACCGGCAAACGACGGGGGGGCAAAGGTGAAGAACTACATTGTTGAAAAGCGTGAGTCCACGAGGAAGGCTTACGCCACAGTCAGCACCATGTGCCATCACACCACCTTTACTGTCGAGCAGCTCCTGGAAGGATGCAACTATTACTTCAGAGTTTTGGCAGAGAACGAATACGGCATTGGCCTGCCTATTGAGACCGGCGAGTCGGTTAAAGTCTCTGAGAAACCCCAGCCTCCAGGCAAAATCAGTCTGAAGGACGTTACGAAGAATAGTGTCACACTCTTGTGGGAAAAGCCAGAGCATGACGGCGGAAGTAGAATCGGCTGTTATGTTGTGGAGGTCCAACCTAAGGGTGTAGAGAAGTGGACACAGGCGGTGATCGTGAAAGAAACGGAAGCCTCCGTTGGTGGCCTCAATGCAGGTGAAGAATACATGTTTCGCGTCGCAGCGAGAAACGATAAGGGAACAAGTGACCCTCGACAAATAGGTGTGCCTGTCATTGTGAAGGATCTTGTCATTTCACCCGCTGTCAAAATGTTGTTCAGCACATTCAGTGTGTTGGCAGGTGAAGATCTGACAGTCGAGGTTCCTTACGTCGCCCGTCCCAAAGCAGCTGTCTCCTGGCTCAAAGATGGACAGCCACTCAAGAGAACGACCAGAGTAAACTTTGGTGCAACAGACGCAATGTTAAACCTAAGCATCAAAGAGGCTTCCAAAGATGACTTTGGACATTATCACGTTACCATTAGCAACACAGCGGGGGAGTCGACAGCAGACATCAACATTGTGTTGCTGGACAAGCCTGGCCAGCCAGGTGGTCCAGTTCAAGTTGAAGAGGTCACGTCTGACAGCGTGACCATTTCCTGGAGCCCACCAGCGTATGACGGTGGGTGCACAATCCAAAACTACATTGTGGAAAAGAGAGACACGTCCACAACTCACTGGATGATGGTGTCGCCAAAACTGGCAAGGACCAAAGTCAAAGCAGGCCGATTGAAAACTGGCTCAGAATATCAATTTAGAATCACAGCCGAGAACAGATACGGCAAGGGCCCAGTTCTTCAGTCAGAGACCATTGTCATTCAGTATCCATACAAGCTTCCAGGGCCACCAGGAACACCCT
Organism: Hippocampus mohnikei; assembly: GCA_026261675.1. NCBI lineage: Eukaryota > Metazoa > Chordata > Actinopteri > Syngnathiformes > Syngnathidae > Hippocampus > Hippocampus mohnikei. Next base: position 102,276 of record JAKGUB010000106.1, on the reverse strand, counting down.
CCATTGCAATGTGCACAAAGGACAGCATGGTGGTGGCATGGAATGAACCTGTCAATGACGGAGGCAGTGCTATCTTGGGCTACCATCTGGAGCGCAAGGAGAGAACCAGCATTTTGTGGGTCAAACTGAACAAATCACTTATTAGGGACCAAACCTTCAAGACCACGGGCCTAGAACCAGGAATGGAGTATGAGTACAGAGTTTATGCCGAAAACATTGTGGGCATCGGCAAAGTCAGCAAAGTGTCAGAAGGTCACATCGCCAGAGATCCTTGTGACCCTCCAGGTACACCTGAGGCAACCCGGATCACGAGGGATTCGGTTCACATCACTTGGACAAAGCCAGAGTATGACGGTGGTGCCAAGATCACAGGCTACACAGTGGAGAAGAAGGAGCTTCCCGAAGGCCGGTGGTTGAAGGCTAACTTCACTAATATCCTAGAGACAGAATATGTCGCAACTGGACTCGTGCAGGATCAACAGTATGAGTTCCGCGTTATTGCCAGGAATGCCGCCGGTGTTTTCAGTCTCCCCTCTTATAGCACCGGCCCCATCACAACCAGGGATGAGATTGAGCCCCCTCGTATCAGCATTGACCCAGAGTACACACAGGCCGTTGTGGTGAAAGCTGGAGACAATTTTAGGATTGACGCAAATGTCCACGGCAAACCTTTGCCCTCCATCACCTGGCTGAAAGGAGAGCAGGAAATGGGAAACACAATCCACAGAGAGATTAAGAACACAGCAACCTATGCCTGTGTCGCTATCAAGGAAGCTAAACTTTCCGATGGCGGCGCCTATACTCTGCTGCTGAGAAATCTAGGAGGAGAAAAGGCCGTACAGGTGAATGTGGTCATCTTGGATAAACCCGGCGAACCGCAAGGGCCACTGACTGTCACAGATATCACAAAAGACCAATGCTGTCTTTCATGGAGAGCCCCGATACAAGACGGAGGGAGCAAAATATCCCACTACAGCGTGGAGAGGAGAGAAACCAGCAGACTCATCTGGACTATTGTGGATTCAAAAGTACTGAACACCTCCCACAAGGTCACAAAGCTTCTGGAAGGAAATGAGTACATCTTCAGAGTGCATGCTATCAATGAATTTGGTAGTAGTGCGCCACTTGTATCTGAGCCAGTGATTATTAAAGATCCTTACACAGCCCCTGGCTCACCCAAAGGCTTAGAGATTGCAGATGTGAAAAAGGATTCGATGATGCTCACATGGGAGGCTCCCAATGAGGATGGAGGCAGTCCCATCACCACATATGTCATTGAAAAGCATGACAAAGAAGGTGTACGGTGGATTCGGTGCAACAGGCAAGCCGTGTTAGATTTGACTTTCAAGGTCACAGGGCTCCTGGAGAGCCACAGTTACGAATTTAGGGTTGCAGCAGAGAATTCTGTGGGTGTTGGCGAGCCGACTTCACCAACGGTATACTACAAAGCCCTTGACCCTGTCTTCAGGCCCGGCCCGCCACAGAACCCAAGAGTTATCGACACAACCAAATCTTCGGTATTTCTGTCATGGAGCAAGCCTCTCTTTGACGGTGGCTCAGAGATCCAGGGATACATCGTGGAGTGCTGCGCCTCCACAAGGCAAGTCGCAGCCGCCGAGGCGCAGCTTGACGCTCCGGCTGCAGAGGTGCCTGGCCCAGATGCGCTTGCAGAGGATTGGCTTATGTGCACGCCACCGACAGGTGTCAGAAAGACCAAGTTTGAGGTTTTAAACCTGAAAGAAAATCAAGCTTATAAATTTAGAGTGTGTGCTAGCAACAAGGTTGGGATTGGCGAACATGCCGATGTTGCCGGAGCAGTTGTTACCCAGGACAGAGCAGATGAACCGGACCTTGACATTGACCCGGAACTGAGAAAGATTGTGACAATTAAGGCCGGACTTTCACTGAGACTCTTTATTCCAATCAAGGGAAGACCCACTCCAAGCATTAAGTGGGACAAAGACGATGTTCCGCTTCAGGAGAAGGCTCAAGTTGAAGTGACCAGCAGTTATACGGCCCTCGTGATTGACCAGATGAACAGAGCCGATAGTGGGAAATACACAATCACTGCCGAGAATTCTAGTGGAACCAAATCTGCATTTGTTGTCGTTCGGGTTCTCGACACACCGAGCGCGCCTGGAAATCTGACCGTGAAAGAAATTACAAGCCAGTCCGTGACCCTTGCTTGGGAAGTACCTCTTTTGGACGGTGGATCCAAAATCAAAAACTACATTGTGGAAAAGAGAGAGAGCACCCGCAAAACGTATGCTGCCGTGGTAACAAATTGCCATGCTCTGTCGTGGAAGATTGAGCCACTCCAGGAGGGTTGCAGTTACTACTTCAGAGTTCTTGCTGAGAATGCATATGGTATTGGGCTGCCCGCCGTAACCGTTGACCCCCTCAAGGTCTCGGAGGTGCCGCAGGCTCCCAGGAGCTTGACTGTTACAGATCAAACAAATACAAGCATCTCTCTGGCCTGGGAAAGTCCAGAATATGACGGCGGAAGCAGAGTCATCCAGTACTTGCTTGAGGTACAGCTTAAGGGCCAAGAGAAGTGGTCTGGGGTTAACACATACAAAACAATGGAGGCAACCGTTTCCAATCTCAACCCAGGCGAGGAATACTTGTTCCGAGTTTTCGCACTAAACGACAAGGGCAAAAGTGACCCCAGAGTCCTTTCTGGCCACGTCATTGCAAAGAACTTGACGTTTGAGCCTGATGTTCGGCCTACTTTTAGCAGCTACAGCGTCCATGTCGGTAAAGATCTAAAAATCGAAGTGCCGATCTTTGGACGCCCCAAACCAGCACTGGCTTGGACAAAAGATGGAGCACCTTTGAAGTTCACGACCAGAGTCAACACCCACAGCACTCAGACTCATGCAAGTCTGAGCATTAAGGAGGCAGCAGGTGACGACGGAGGCATGTACTGTGTCAGTGCCGCTAACTCTGCTGGAAAGAAAGAAGCCACCATTGAGGTCATAGTACTTGACAAGCCTGGCGCCCCGTCTGGCCCAGTGAGATTTGACGAAATTACAACGAGTAGTGTGACCATTTCATGGGATCCACCAAAGCACAATGGCGGTTGTCAGATTTCAAACTATATTGTGCAAAAAAGAGAGACCGTAACAACAACATGGGAAAATGTCAATAATAACTGTGCCAGAACCACAATCAAAGTGCCCAGGCTGAAGACTGGAGCCGAGTACCAGTTCAGGATCATTGCTCAAAACCGGTACGGAAAGAGTCATGGCCTCGATTCATCTTCTGTTGTTGCTCAGTACCCATACAGAGAACCTGGCCCACCGGGCACGCCATTCATCTCCTCTCTCTCAAGAGATCACCAAATGGTAGAGTGGCACGAGCCCATCTCGGACGGGGGCAGTCCGGTCCTCGGCTACCATCTCGAAAGAAAGGAGAGGAATAGTATTTTGTGGGTCAAAATTAACAAGACACTCATTCATGAGACGAGTTACAAGAGCCACCCCTTAGAGGAAGCCACTGAGTATGAATACAGGGTGTCTGCTGAAAATATTGTGGGCATCGGACGGTGGAGTAAGGTTTCAGAGGGTTGCGTGGCCAGAGACCCGTGCGATCCTCCTGGTACACCGGAAGCTATCCACGTGACCAAAGATGCCATTACTATCCAGTGGACTAAACCGGAATATGACGGTGGCAGTCATATAACCGGCTACCTTGTGGAAAGGCGTGACTTGCCAGAAGGCCGTTGGGTCAAGGCAAACTTCACCAATGTGATTGAGACCCAGTTCACTGCCACTGGCCTCACTGAAAATTCCAAATATGACTTCAGAGTCGTGGCCAAAAATGCCGTCGGCACTGTCAGCAAGCCATCGTTAAACAGCGGGCCAATCACTGCGAGCGACAGCATTGAGGCTCCTCAGTTCTCCGTTGACCCTGCATTCACGAAGACCATTGTCATCAATGCTGGGGAGATGTTCAAACTGGACGCAGATGTTCGTGGGAAACCACAGCCGGCAATGCAGTGGTTCAAGGATGACGCTCCACTCGAAAATACGCTCAGGCTTGACTTAAGAAATACAGAAACTCATGCACTCGTAGTCATTAAGGACTCTACGAAAGCCGACAGTGGAATGTACGCACTCCAGCTAACCAACGAGGCAGGCACGGAAACTGTGCCTTTCAAAGTGTTGGTCTTGGACAAACCGAGCCCCTGTGAGGGACCCCTTCACGTAGCTGGCGTAGCCGAGGATAGATGCTCGTTAGTGTGGCGTGCTCCTTTACACGACGGGGGGAATCCCATCACGCATTACATCATTGAAAGAAGAGAGACCAGCCGTCTGGCTTGGACTGTTGTTTCTTCCAACTGCACCACCACATGCTACAAAGTCACCAACTTGTTGGAAGGTGACGAGTACATGTTCCGTGTTATGGCGGTCAACAATTATGGCACGAGCAGCCCCTTGGAGTCCGGTGTAGTCATCATGAAGACACCGTTTGTTGTTCCTGGTCCACCTCACATTGAGGACATAACCAACATTACCCATGACGGCATGACTGTCGCTTGGACCGCCCCGGAGTCTGATGGCGACAGTGAAATTACTAATTACGTTGTTGAAAAGAAGGATAGAGCGGGAATCAAGTGGACCAGATGCAATAGACAGAAAGTCACTGACCTTTCCTTCAGAGTGACAGGCCTAACCACCGGCCATGAGTACGAGTTCAGAGTGGCTGCTGAGAATGTCGTCGGCTTGGGAGAGCCCAGTCTACCGAGCTCGTACTGTAAGGCTTGCGATCCTAAATACAAACCCGGGTGCCCCACATACGTCAACGTCGTCGACTCCACACAGAGCTCAATCACGGTGTCGTGGGGCAAGCCATTGTCTGACGGTGGCAGCGCCATTCTGGGATATATTGTTGAAGTCTGCAAGGCTGAGCAAGAAGAATGGACCATGGTTACTCCCCCCACCGGCTTGCGTGTTAACAAATATGAGATCCCCAAACTGACAGAGAGTCAGGAATATAAGATTCAGGTGTGCGCTCTGAACAAACTTGGAGTTGGTGAGCCAGCCGTTCTTGCAGGAACCGCGAAACCAGAGGAACGGCATGAGCCACCGCAGATCCACTTGGATTCTGAGCTGAGAAAGGGAATATCCGTGAAGGCCGGGGGATCGGTTCGGATCCATATCCCATTCAAGGGCAGACCAACGCCTGAGATTAAGTGGCTTAAGGATGAGACAAACCTCACCGAAAAGGCATTGGTCGAAAAGGGTCTTGTCTTCACGCAGCTGTCCATTGACTTTTGTGACAGATGCGATTCAGGAAAATACACTCTGACCCTGACCAATAGCAGTGGGTCCGTGTCAGAGTTTGTTACTGTTAAAGTCCTTGATACGCCTGGCCCCCCGCAAAACCTTGTAGTGAAAGACATCAAGAAGGACTCGATCACTCTTGGTTGGGATGCACCTCTAATCGATGGAGGTTCTAAAATTAAGAACTATGTCATCGACAAGCGTGAATCAACCCGGAAGGCATATGCAAATGTCTCGAGCAAATGTACGACGACAACATTCAAGGTTGGGAACTTGATCGAGGGTGCCCTGTATTACTTCAGAGTCATGGCCGAGAATGAATGCGGTGTCGGCCAGGCAAATGAAACCAAGACGGCTTCAAAGGCGTCCGAGGTACCGCTCCCTGTCGGGAACGTCTCCCTGGTTGACGTCACCAAAGCCAGCGTGTCACTGGCCTGGGAAAAACCTGAGCATGACGGAGGGAGCCGGATTGCCGGCTACCTCATTGAGATGCAGGCCAAGGGGACAGATAAGTGGGGTGTTGCTACAAACACAAAGACATGCGAGGGCACTGTCACAGGCCTCACGAGCGGTATGGAATATCTGCTCCGTGTTATTGCTTACAACGAGAAGGAAAGAGTGAGCCAAAGGCACTTGTGGCACCCGTTGTTGCCAGCGACATGACCTTGGATCCAAGCATTCAAATGCAGTTCGACACTTACAGCGTGTTAGCGGGAAAAGCTCTGACCTTGGCATTTCCTGTGCTTGGCAGGCCCAAACCTAGAGTCACCTGGGCAAAGGATGGTCAGGTTCTGAAGGTGACCTCCAGAGTCAACATCGTGAACACTCTTACAACAACCGGTATTCAGATCAGTGATGCGTGCAAGGAGGATTTTGGAAAGTACTCCATTACAGCAAGCAATGCGGTGGGCACATTTATTGCTCACATGGACATAATTATTCTTGATAAGCCAGGTCCACCAAGTGGTCCACTGAAAGTTGTTGAGGTGAGTAACACCTTTGTCCACCTCTCATGGGAGCCCCCAGAGTACAAGGGCGGATGCCAGGTGAAGCATTATATCATAGAAAAGCGAGAGACCACTGGCAATACGTGGCAGCCGGTCACCACACAGCTAGCTAGGACAGCTTTCAAAGTGACCAAGTTGAAAACAGGTGCAGAATACCAGTTCAGGGTCATGGCTGAAAACCGATACGGAAAAGGCCCTCCTCTGGACTCCAAGGCGATTGTTATACAGTACCCATATAAACCACCAGGCCCCCCCGGGACACCGCACGTCAAATCTGCAACCAAGGAGATGATGCTCATCGAATGGAATGAGCCCGTCAACGACGGGGGAAGTGCTGTGATTGGATACCACGTAGAGAGCAAAGAGAGGACCAGTATCCTGTGGAACAAACTGAACAAGACACTCATCGCCGATACTCAGTTCAAGATTTGTAATCTGGAAGAAGGAATTGGATACGAGTTCCGAGTTTATGCTGAAAACATCGTGGGCGTCGGCAGATGCAGTAAAGCCTCAGAGTCCTTTGTAGCTCGTGATCCATGTGACCCGCCTGGTGCTCCGGAGGCTGTCACTATTTCTAAAACCTTCATAAAGATCAGGTGGACAAAGCCTCAGTATGATGGCGGCAGCAAAGTCAATGGCTACATTGTTGAAAAGAGAGACCTTGCCTCCCTGATAGGCGTTGGGTCAGAGAAAACTTTACAAACATCATGGAGACTGAGTATGACATCAGCGGTCTGACAGAAAACGAGCAATATGAATTCCGGGTTATTGCCAGAAATGCAGCCGGCGTCTTCAGCCAACCCTCTGAGAGCTCTGGACCTATAACCGCGACCGATGAAATTGAGCCACCGAGGGCCTCGATGGACCCCAAGTACAAGGATGTTATTCTTGTCAATGCTGGAGAGCATTTAAGTCTTGAGGCCGACATCCACGGAAAACCAATTCCTGATGTGGTCTGGCTCAAGGAAGGCAAGGAAATGGACAGAGCTCTGCGCATTGAAGTGAAAAACACGACCAAATGTGCTGCCATGACTATTAAGGATGTGACCAAATTGGACAGTGGGCACTATGAACTTGTGCTCAAAAACCGGGGTGGCACAAAAATCTTCCCCATCACAGTCAAAGTCCTTGACAAACCAGGAAAACCCACAGGACCCTTGAAGGTGACCGGAATCATGGCTGACAGATGTACCCTCGCCTGGTCTGAGCCATCCCTGGATGGTGGTGCTAACATCACTCACTATATCCTGGAGAAGCGAGAGACCAGCAGTCTATCCTGGACAGTGGCTGCCGCCAATATTCAGAGTCTCTATTACAAGCTAACAAACCTTCTCGCAGGGAACGAATACATTTTGAGAGTCAAGGCTGTTAACAAGTATGGCGTTGGTGATAGTCTTGATAGTGAGCCCATCGTCGCACGCAATCCCTACAAACCGCCTAGCGCTCCGGGAACACCAGAGGCAAAATGGATCACAAAAGATTCGATAGTTCTGTCGTGGTCAGCTCCAGAACAGACCGGTGGGGCAGACATAGCAGGCTATCACCTAGAGAAACGTGACAAGGACAGTGTCCGGTGGACGAAGTGCAACAGGCAAAAACTGACAGACACTCACTTCAAAGTGACAGGATTGATGGCTGATCACTTTTATGAGTTCCGCGTTGCAGCTGAGAACGAGGCTGGAATTGGAGACCTCAGTGAACTGTCCCTACTTCACAGAGCCTGCGATGCCACAAAACCCCCAGGGCCCCCACACCATCCCAAGGTGACAGACTACACAAAGTCCTCCGTCTCACTTTCCTGGGGCAAGCCTGACTCTGATGGTGGTGCCTATATCAAGGGCTACATAGTGGAAATGCGAGAGCACACACCAGTTCCAGAATCAAAAGAAGAAGTAGAATTTGCCCCGGCAGTGGACACACCGGTCGAAAAAGAGTGGGCCGTATGCACGCCACCCTCTGGCATTCAGGCGACTAAACTGACTGTCACGGACCTAAAAGAATCTGAAGAATATCAGTTCCGCGTCTGCGCCATAAACTCAGAGGGAGTGGGCGAGGCCGCTTACGTCCGCGGCACCGTGGTTGCTGTGGACAGGGTCGAAGCACCAGAGATTGAACTTGATGCTGATCTCAGAAAGGTGGTGTCTGTACGTGCTGGTGGTACATTGCGTCTGTTTGTCACCATCAGAGGAAGGCCAGAGCCGTCTGTAAAATGGGAAAAATTGATGGTACTCTCACGGATCGGGCCGTAATTGACACCACCAGCTCATACACCATGGTTGTGATTGACAACGTGAACCGATGGGACAGTGGCAAATACTCGCTCACCTTGGAGAACAGCAGTGGCTCAAAGTCTGCCGTTGTCTCCGTGAGAATTTTGGACACGCCAAGTGCACCGCAGAACTTCACAGTGAAGGATCTCAAAAAGGATTCGGTGAGGCTTGCCTGGGAGACGCCACTCACCGACGGTGGGTCTAAAATCACCAACTACATCGTTGAGAAGAGGGAGTCTGTCCGTAAGGCCTACACGACTGTCACCAGCAACTGCACAGCCAACACATTCCTAATCAAAGAGTTGCCAGAGGGTGGCATTTTCTACTTCAGGGTTTGTGCCGTGAATGAGTACGGCCAAGGAGTGATGGTTGAAACCAAAGAAATTAAAGTGTCTGAGGTACCCCTGCCACCAAGCAATTTAACCGTGGTTGATGTGACGAAAAGCAGTGTGTCACTCTCATGGGACAAACCCGCACATGATGGCGGAAGTAAGGTCATCTGCTACAATGTGGAATTCAAGCCCAAGGCTGGTGAAAAATGGGGCACGGCCAGCACAGTCAAGGTGAGAGAGGCAACTATTCCTAACCTGACTCCCAACGAAACCTATCTGTTCAGAGTTGTGGCAATCAACGAGAAGGGAAAGAGTGAGCCGAAGGAGCTCGGTTTGCCCGTGGTCGCAAAGGATGTGGCGATTGAGCCATTGCTCAACTTGTTATTCACAACATACAGCGTCAAGGCCGGAGATGACCTGGCCATCGAGGTTCCATTGAGAGGCAGGCCGAAGCCTGTCGTCTCATGGAAGAGGGACGGTCTTCCTGTGAAGCAAACCCCTTCGGTTACAATCTTAAACACTGCGACCTCATCCAAGATTCTCATTAAACAGGCCGCCAGGGAACATGTCGGAAAGTATGAGATCACTCTGGCCAATACTGCCGGAACAGTCACCTCGCAACTCGGCGTAGTTGTCCTGGATAAGCCGAGTCCGCCGACGAGCATTCGGGTGGAGGCCGTGACCTCTGACACCATCACGCTTTCCTGGTCTCCACCAGATTACGATGGCGGCTGCTCCATCAGCAACTATATCATCGAGAAGAGAGATACCACCACGCAAGAGTGGCAAATGGCTGCAAGCAGTGTAGCCAGAACCGCTTACAAGGCCAGCCGCCTGACGCACGGGGCGGAATACCAATTCCGCATCTATGCTGTCAACCGCTACGGAAAGAGCGCGCATTTGGATTCTCCCGCAATTACAGCGCAATACAACTTTAAGCAACCCGGACCCCCTTCCACACCGGCAGTGAAGATTGCTACCAAGTCTTATATGGTGGTGACCTGGAACGAGCCTGTCAATGACGGGGGAAGTTCTGTTCTTGGCTATCACCTCGAGCGGAAGGAGCGCGCCAGCATTCTCTGGACCAAGTTGAACCGAGGAATGATCAAGGATACCGAATACAAAGTCAGCGGAATAGACGATGGTGTGCTGTATGAATATCGCGTCTATGCTGAAAATGTCGCTGGCATCGGTAAATGCAGCAAGCCCTCCGAAGCTGTAGCGGCGAGAGATCCGTGCGATCCTCCGGGAACCCCCGTTGTCACGGCTGTGAGCAGAACATCTGTGTCCTTGTCTTGGGACAAACCAGCGTATGACGGAGGTGCCAAGGTTTCCGGGTACATCATTGAACATCGGGATCTACCGGACGGTCGCTGGACAAGGTGCAATTTCACCAATGTGCCTGAGACTCACTACCAGGTGACGGGCCTGACAGAGGACAGCCAATATGACTTCCGCATTATCGCCAAGAACGCAGTGGGATTGTTCAGTGAACCCTCCGAAAACACTGGCCCCGTCACAGTCAAGGACGATGTGGAGCTGCCGCGATTATGATGGATGTCAAATACAGAGAAACAGTATTTGTGAAAGCAGGAGAAACTTTGAAACTTCATGCCGACATCGGAGGCCGCCCTGCGCCCGTCATTGCCTGGAGCAAAGACGCCAGCGAGATTGTGCTCAGAGCCAGAATCCAGGTCATTTCGACGGATACCAGTACTTCGGTGATTGTGAAAGACTGTATCAGAAGAGATTCAGGCCAATACATACTCACGCTACAGAACATTGCTGGGACAGTTAGCATGCCAATCAATTGTGTGATCCTGGATAAATCAGGCCCCAGCGGGACCTCTACAGATTACAGGTCTCACGGCTGAGGAATGCACTCTGTCATGGGGTCCACCTCAGGAGCCAGGTGGTGCTGAGATCACACACTATGTTGTTGAGAAGCGCGAGACCAGCCGCTTGGCCTGGACACTAGTGAAGGACAACGTCACCAAAACCTACTTTACCGTCAGAGGACTGCTGAAGGGCAATGAATACACCTTCCGGGTTTTGGCCATGAACAAGTATGGAAGCGGTGAGGCTTTGGAGAGTGAACCTGTCAAGGTCACCGACCCGTACACTTTGCCACAGCTCCCTCAATGTTGACGTCACCAACATTACTGGAGACTCAATGACCCTCACGTGGTGCAAACCGATGAGTGACGGAGGCAGTCCCATCACTGGCTACGTGATTGAGCGCCGGAGAAGACTGGCATGCACTGGATCCGTGTCAATCGAGATGCAGTCGCCGAATGTACGACAGTAGCGACCAAACTGCGTCAGGGGTGCGAGTATGACTTCAGGGTCTCTGCTGAAAATGCCGCTGGGCTGAGCCCTCCGAGTGAAACCTCTGCTTCATTTAGAGCGGTCGATCCTCTGGCCGTTCCCGTTTCTCCGTCCAAGCCAAAGATTGTGAATTCAACCAAGGACAGTGTGTCCATTGCTTGGAAACCACCGAGTGATAACGGAGGCGCTCCCATTCTTGGATATAGTGTGGAATACAGGTCCCACGTTCACAAAGCAGTACCAGCGGTGGAGGAAGATGACGGGGAATATGAAGAAGGGGAAAAGGAGGAACCAGAGTCACCAGAAGAACTGCAGAGATGGGTTGAAGCCATTTCGCTTACTAAAAGCTTGGAGTTCACAGTCAGTGGACTCAAATCTGAGACGGAATATGAATTCTGTGTTCAAGCCATAAATAAAGTGGGCAGAAGTCCCCGCAGCCGCTGTTCTGATGTGGCTTTGGCAGTGGAAAGAACTGCAGAGCCAGCATTCAATGTGGACATCGAGATGCGCAAAGTCCTTGTGGTTCAGCGTGGCGCAGCCTTTACCCTCAACGTTGCATTCAAAGGTAAACCCCTTCCCTCGGTAGAGTGGGCTAAGGAGGGCACTGACCTAAAGGTCAGAGGAACAATTGATTCAACAAACTCCAGCACCTCACTGACTATCGAAAAGTCAACAAGAAATGACACGGGGGAATATTGTGTCAGTATTGAATCCCCGTTAGGAAAAGCAACATTACCCTTAGTTGTCAAGGTGCTTGACTCTCCCGGACCCCCGGTCAATGTCAAAGTTTCGGCAGTAACCAGGGACTCCGCAACCCTCGCTTGGGAAGCTCCTCAGAACGATGGTGGTGATGCAGTGAAGGCCTACCACGTTGAAAAGCGCGAGGCCAGTAAAAAGTCCTGGGTCTCTGTCACAACCAACTGCCATGCTTTGGCGTACAAAGTGGAAGATCTGCTGGAAGGAGCCATCTATTACTTTAGAGTCATCGGAGAGAACGAACATGGATTGGGAGTACCGCAGGAGGCGAAAGCTGGCACAAAAATAACAGGTAAGGTTCAGTCAGGTCACTTTTCACTTCGCGATGTGCGCAAACTCTAAGCTCTTTTCAATGGTCCGCTTTTGTGGAACAGAGGTGCCGAGTGTCCCCACGAAACTCGGAGTCGCAAACGTCACAAAAGACAGCGTGACAATTGCCTGGACACGTCCAGAGTATGACGGTGGCAGTCGAGTGAAGGGTTACCTCATCGATGCTCTGGAGAAGGGCATGACCAAATGGGTCAAGTGCGCCACAGTGAGGACCACGAGCCACACTATAAAAAGCCTGAGAGAAGGCGCCGAGTACTTCTTCAGAGTGCGAGCTGAGAACCACGCTGGACTAAGTGAACCAAAAGAGATGATTGTGCCGGTTATCGTCAAGGAAGTTCATGGTAAGTTATCTTTTGTCTCTGTGAATGTCGGAAATGTTTGGCAATCTACAGCAAACCGCGGTGCGGCAATCGGTGCAACTCTATATTGTGAATGTACACGCGACGCCAAGTCTTGGCTGTAAAAAGGAACGCACTTTTGCTTTCCACATTCGGTTTTCTTGAAGTTTGCCTCGCATTGCTCATCCAAATCTTGCTTGAATTTCAACAGAAGCTCCTGAGTTTGATTTGAAGAACTACCCCAACAATACGGTTTACGTCAGAGCTGGATCCAACCTGACCTTTGACCTACCACTGACTGGCAAGCCAATGCCTAAAGTGACTCTGTCCAAGAACAATATTGTCATCAAGGGATCCAAAAGACTACTGACCGAAGTCACTCCCGACAGCTTAACGATCACCCTGAATGAAAGCGTGGCAAGTGACGCTGGAAAATACGAAGTAACCGCCTCAAACCCCGGTGGTGCCACCAAGATCTACATGAACTTCATTGTACTGGATAGACCTGGACCCCCTGTTGGACCTGTGGAGATCGGGGAGGTTGGAGAAACTACAGTGCACTTGAAATGGGCTGCGCCAGCATATGATGGTGGCAGTCCCGTGACCAATTATGTCCTCCTGAAACGGGAAATTAGCACTCCTTCCTGGACAGAGGTGTCAACTAACATTGCAAGAAGCGAAATCAAGGCGACGAAGCTGACCAAAGGGGAGGAATATCAGTTCAGAATTAAGGCTCAGAACCGCTACGGTGTCAGCGACCACATTGACAGCAAGCCAGTTACGATCAAGCTTCCATTCAGTAAGTCAACGGGGCTTTGTAGATGACTTACCGTTGACCAATTCACTTTTTCGAATACGCCATTAACTCAAATTCTATCGTTTGAATTCCAGCCTTCCCCGGACCTCCATCCACCCCATGGGTTAGTTTTGTGTGTAGAGATAACGTGACTGTCTGCTGGAACGAACCGGTCAGCGACGGCGGCAATCCCGTGACCGGATACCACCTTCAGATGAAGGAACGGAGCAGCATCCTCTGGCAAAAGATCAATAAAACAGCAATACCGGGAAACCAGTTACGGGTCACCAACATCTGCCCAGGTCTCATCTACGAGTTTAAGGTGGCGGCTGAAAATGCCGCCGGCATCGGAAAGATGAGCAAGACGTCCGAAGAGGTGCTGGCTATTGACGCATGTGGTGAGTAGTACTTCTCGTTCATGTACTGTAGTCGGGGCTTCCGTTTGCCCGCGGCATGATCTGGTGCCCTTCTGACTTCCCCACAACAGAGCCTCCTGCAAACGTCCACGTCACCGAATTCACAAAGAACTCAGTCAGCCTCTCCTGGCAGAGGCCGCCCTACGACGGTGGCAGTAAGATCACCGGCTACAGTGTGGAAAGGAGGGACGCGGCCAGTGGCAGATGGGTGAAGGCCAACTTCACCAATATCCTGGAGATGGCCTTCACGGTGTCTGGGCTGAACCAGGACGAGTCTTACGAGTTCAGGGTGTTTGCAAAGAATGCCGTCGGCTCTGTCAGTAACCCTTCTCTAATTGCTGGCCCGGTCACATGTATTGACGCACACGGTAAGCGCTCATGTTCATTCCTTCTTGGGCCAGTGTCATTGGACGTGAAAAGAAACACACAAGGCAATTCTGAACGTTGTTAATACTTTGTTGTGCAGGTGCTCCAGCCATTGACCTTCCTCCAGAGTATCTGGATGTGGTTCAGTACAAAGCTGGAACTTCAGTGAAAATCAGAGTGGGAATCATCGCCAAACCTCAGCCAAGGATTGAGTGGCTCAAAAATGGAAAGGAGCTTGTCGCTTCTTCTTCCTTGTGTGTGGAAAATACAACCGATTCGGCAGCCATCCTGATCAAGGATGCGACCCGCCGACACACCGGCTCGTATGAGATCAAGATCAAAAACAGCTTGGGCTCAGCAACTGCCTCAATTGCGGTTGAAATCCTCGGTATTCTGACAACATTGCTCCTTTCCTCGCGTTTGAAAAGTTTCCTCTCCTCCTTCAGTTCTCTTTGCTCAATGACGGCCCCTTTTCATCTCTCCTTAGACAAACCCGGACCCCCAGCCGGCAGCATCAACTTTAACCTGATTACAGCCGACAGAATCGCCTTCCACTGGGAGCCTGTCTGTGAGGCCGACCAGGGCAGTTCCCAAGTGACGCACTACATCGTCGAGAGGCGTGAAACCAGCAGAGTGGTCTGGTCGACAGTCTCGGAGCGGCACGAGCAGACGTACATCTCCGTTGGCAAACTGGTGCGAGGAAATGAATACGTGTTCCGGGTCATGGCCGTGAACAAGTATGGCGTGGGAGAGCCGCTGGAGTCGGAGGCTGTCGTTGCCAAGAATGCTTTTGGTAAGCTTTGGAAAGCAGGCCTGTTTTCACTGCCGGTTTCACAGTCGAGCAAGAGTTATCTTCGGTCTACGCCTGTCACCAGTCGTAAGAAACACAAAGGGATCACATGTCTGCTCTTTCTGCGTTTTCATCAGTCACTCCGGGACAGCCACATACGCCTGAGGTGAACATCATCACTAAAACCACGATGGTGGTGGAATGGGAAAGCCCAGGTGTGGACGGGGGGAGCATGGTTACCGGCTACTACTTGGAGAGGCGCGACAAAAAGAGTTTGCGCTGGATCCGAGTTTACAAAGACCCCATTCGTGACAACAAACAGACTGTCTACCATCTGACTGAAGGAAATGATTACCAGTATCGTGTCTGTGCCATCAACCAAGCTGGAGAAGGGCCCTTCTCTGACGTATCTGACTTCTATCGGGCCGCAGATCCTGTCGGTAAGTGATCAAAGAGACCGCCTTCCAAAATGAGTATCGAAGACCTCCTGTGCCGACTGTGCCATTTGACGCGCAGATGCTCCAGACGAGCCTTGCAAGCTGAAGGTGATGGATTCTACAAAGACCTCGATCACATTGGGCTGGTCCAAGCCAGAGTGCGACGGAGGCAGCGAGGTGACCAGCTACATGGTGGAGAAACTTGTGGAGGGAGAGGAAGATTGGGCGATGGTTACCTCAAAGGGAGAGGTCAAGATGACCGAATATACTGTACATGACTTAAAGCCGGACGTTAACTACTTCTTCCGAGTTTCTGCTGTCAACTGCGCTGGCCGCGGGGAACCTCTGGAGATGACCGAGCCCGTACAGGCCAAAGATATCCTGGGTAAGTGACTTTGCAGACTTGAGAAATTTCTTCTTCCTTTTGTTTTCTTTGGTTTGGTTTTGTTTTTGGTTTCTTTAATGACTGAAAATGAAAAAATAATTTTCACAGAGGAGGCCC
Organism: Hippocampus mohnikei; assembly: GCA_026261675.1. Classification (NCBI taxonomy): domain Eukaryota; kingdom Metazoa; phylum Chordata; class Actinopteri; order Syngnathiformes; family Syngnathidae; genus Hippocampus; species Hippocampus mohnikei. Next base: position 86,320 of record JAKGUB010000106.1, on the reverse strand, counting down.
AGATTGACTCCGACGTAGCCATGAGAACTCACTACATTGTGAAGGCTGGCAAGGATGTGGAGCTCTCTGTTCCTTTGAAGGGTCGACCGTCTCCCGATGCTTCCTGGAGCAAAGGAGACGTATGCATTGACAACAATCCCTCTTACGAATTTCACCACTCTGACACAACCACGGCCCTTGTGATGCGTAAGGTCACCAAGCTCGACACTGGAAAATATACAGTCAAGATTGAGAACGGTGTAGGAGAGCCCAAGACACTAACCTTGTCCGTGAAGGTCAAGGACTCTCCAGCTCAGTGCAGGAACCTGACACTGAAAGACGTAGCCCGTGGAAAAGTCACTCTTTGCTGGGAGTCACCGCTCCTCGATGGCGGCGCTGAAATCACCAACTACATTGTTGAGAAGAAGGACTCTTCCAAGAGATCATACTCTGCAGTCACAAGCAAATGCACCAACACGACTTATACCATTGAAGATCTCTCGGAGAAGACCTCCTTCTATTTCCGTGTACTCGCGGAGAATGAGAATGGTGTCGGTGAACCATGCGAAACACTTGAACCAGTGAAGGCTACGGAGATGCCCGGACCGGTCAAAGACCTTTCTATGAAGGATTCCTCAAAGACATCGGTCACACTGCAGTGGGCCAAGCCCGATTACGATGGCGGCAGCATCATCTCCGACTACGTCATTGAAAAGAAAGTCGCGGATGAGGACTGGGCACTGGGAGGAATGAGCCGCCTCTGCGAGTTTGAGGTCAAACAACTGAAGGAGCACTCCGAGGTGCTCTTCAGAGTGGCTGCTCGAAATGAGAAGGGGCAGGGTGACTTTGTGAAAATCGGGCCAATCAAGGTCATTGACTATGTCATAACACCGGAAGCAAGCCTTGCAGACTACCCTGACGGAAGAATCTGTGTTCGCTTGGGTCACAATGTCCACATTGAGCTGCCATACAGAGGTAAACCCAAACCGTCGGTCTCGTGGCTGAAGGACAACCTTCCTCTGAAGGAAAGCAATCAAATCCGCTTCAAGAAGACAGACAACAAAGCCACGCTGACGATAAAGAACGTGAAGAAAGAGAATGAGGGTAAATTCACACTTACTCTCGACAACCAAATCAACCGAAAGTCCTTCCACATCCACGTCATTACCCTCGGACCCCCATCGAAGCCCCTTGGACCCATCCGCCTGGATGAAGTGAGGGCGGAAAGCATCGTGATCTCCTGGGATAAGCCCAACGATGATGGCGGTGGAGACATCGACTGCTATACTGTCGAGAAGCGCGACACCACCCAGCCCGACTGGAAGATGGCGTGTTCCAGGGTGGAGGGAACTCAGTTCAAAGTTCCCAACCTGGTCAAGGGTGTTCAATATCAGTTCAGAGTGTGTGCTGAGAACAGGTATGGAGTCAGTGAACCCCTGGTCTCACAGATGGTAATTGCCAAGCACCAGTTCAGACCCCCGGGCCCACCAGGCCGGCCCGTTGTGTATAACGTCACCAATGACGGCATGACAATCCAGTGGGAGAAGCCTATTTATGACGGCGGCACCCCCATCCAGGGCTTCCATGTGGAGAAGAGGGAAAAAAACAGCGTCATGTGGCAGAAGGTGGACGCGGTGCTCATCAGAGAAACTGATTACAGGGTCCTGGGTCTCATTGAAGGCCTTGAGTACTCGTTCAGAGTGTACGCACAGAATGATGCCGGCTGCAGCCGAATGAGTGATGAGAGCAAGCCCGTCATGGCCGTCAGTCCTGTCGGTGAGTTCCAACCGCAGGTTCACACACAGTGAAGAATCTCTTCACGAGCTCTTTTGCGAGACAAATGATCAACTTCTGTCTTTCAGATCCTCCGGGCCAGCCTGACTACACGGACGTGACCAGTGACTCGATCACGCTAAAGTGGGATGTGCCTAAACGTGACGGCGGGAGCAAGATAACCGGCTACAACATTGAGAAACGTCAGGGCCAGGGTCGTTGGTTCAAGGCCAACTTGACTCACGTGCAGGACTGTCAGCACACTGTGACGGGCTTGACGATGAATGAGCGCTACGAGTTCAGGGTGATTGCCAGAAATGCCATTGGAGTCGTCAGTCCCCCGTCCAACTCGTCCGGTTTGATTGTCGTCCGAAGTGAGAACGGTAAGCAAAGATAAGCCGGCGGGAGCGATAAAATGACCATCGATTTCTCGTACACTCAACCGATTGCCTTTTCTTCTAAACCAGCTGCTCCTCACATTGAATTTGGCCCGGAGTATTTTGAGGGTTTGACTGTCAAAGCGGGTGACAACATCAGGGTGAAGGTGGCCGTCACCGGACGGCCTGTGCCCAAGGTGGTCTGGTACAGAGATGGTGTGGAAATCACCAAAAAGATGATTGATATTGTCACCGTTTCCGGATACAGCACTCTTTTCATCAGAGATGCTGACCGTACTCACCGCGGTCTCTACACCATTGAAGCCGTCAATGGATCGGGCAGCAAAAAGGAGGACCTCCTGGTTCAAGTACAAGGTGTGCAGTTGTCTCTGGTGATGCTACAAGGGATTTCTCGACTTCTAACTCGAACTCTCTTGCGTGACGCAGACACACCTGGGGAACCAGTAGGACCCATCGTGTTCAGCAACATCTCGGAGGGCAGATGCACTCTGTCCTGGAATCCGCCAGAGAACAACGGCTGCTCAGAAATTTCACATTACATCATCGAAGCGCGAAACATCCAAGATCTCTTGGGCATTGGTGTCCGATGACTGTCACGAGTGCATGTTCACCGCCACCAAACTCATGAAGATCAATGAGTACCAGTTCAGGGTTTCAGCTGTGAACAAGTTTGGTGTGGGCAGACCGTTGGAATCCTGCCCCGTTATTGCGCAGCTGCAATACAGTAAGTCACGAGATGGACCTTTTTCATGTGACAGAATCTGTTTTCTCTTGCTCTTCACATATTCCCATTCCCCATTTCTTCCCAGCTGCCCCTGATTCTCCAGGCACTCCTGATGCCACCGAGGTCACAGGGGAAAGCATAACTTGGCCTGGACTCCTCCAACATCTGATGGCGGGAGCCCCATTCATTACTACATTTTGGAAAAACGAGAGAAGAAGACTGTCCGTTTCTACCGGGTGCTTTCAAAGAAGCCCATCACTGAATGTGCTCACACGGTTTCTCATCTCACTGAGGACGTGGAATACGAGTTCCGGGTCAATGCCGTGAATGACGCTGGAATCGGATCTCCGAGCAATATATCCCTGCCCATCAAGGCTGCCGGGCCAAAGGATATCCCCTGTGCTCCATCTGTGGTCTGTGTGTATGATTCCACAAATACCTCGATCAGTCTGGAATGGAGCAAACCTGCTGACGACGGAGGTTCTGATATCCTGGGCTACATTGTTGAGATGGCCCAGGGCGATGAACTTGACTGGAGCAGAGTAAACGGAGAGCTCGTGACACAAACACAGTACATGGTGACCGGTCTACACGCTGGGGTTGAGTACAAGTTCCGAGTTGCCGCTGTAAATCAAGTCGGGAGAGGTGAGGACATGGCCACTTTAGAACCGGCTCAGGCCGTCAACAGACTCGCACCACCGCAGGTGGACATTGATGCCACCTTCAAGCAAACGCATATTGTCAAGGCTGGAGGTTCAGTGAAACTAGGCGTCCAATTCAGGGGGAAGCCTGTCCCGGTCGCCACCTGGCTGAAAGAAGAAGGAGCACTGGGTGTGATGTCAGAGGTCACAACTGCGGAGGGCAGCAGTACTCTACATATTGAAAACTGCTCTAGAAGTGATTCAGGCAAATACACTGTCAATCTGGAGAACAGCAGCGGTAGCAAGGCCATTACTTTCACCGTGAGAGTCATGGACACTCCGGGAGCTCCTCAGGCTTTAGCCTTCCAAGAGGTGTCCAGAGGCTCAGTCACACTTGCATGGCAGCCTCCACTCAACGATGGCGGAGCGCGAATCCACCATTACATTGTCGAGAGGCGAGAGGCGACCCGTCGCACGTGGCAGCAGTCTGGGGGCAAATGCACTCAGAATATCATGAAAATCCAGGACCTCCTGGAGGGAGTGCCATACTTCTTCAGGGTCTCTGCGGAGAACCAGCATGGTGTCGGTGAGCCGCTGGAGATGACAGAGCCTGTCATTGCCACAGCCGAGCCAGCACCGCCAAAGAGACTGGACATTGTCGACACCACGGACAGCTCGGTGTCCCTAAGCTGGCTGAAGCCGGAGCACGACGGCGGCAGCCGTGTCCAGTGTTATGTCATCGAGACTAGGCTGAAGGGGACGGAGAAGTGGTTCGTGGTTGGCACCACCAAGAACCTCTCCTACGTGGTCGAAAAGCTCAACAAAAGAGATGAGTATCACTTCCGCGTGAAAGCTAGGAATGAGTCTGGCCTCAGCAGACCCAGGGAAACTCCAGCTCCAGTGTTGGTCAGAGAGCCCCACATTGAACCTGCCGCTGATCTCAGCGAGATCAGCAATCAGCTGATCACGTGCAGATCTGGCAGCGTCTTCACAATTGACGTTCCGATTAGTGGGAGGCCTGCTCCCACGGTAGCCTGGAGGCTGGAGGAGATGAGGTTGAAGAACTCTGAGCGAGTTTCCGTTAAAGTGACGAAAGACAGAACGAGCATATCCGTCAAGGATGCCATGAGGGGCGATGGTGGAAAATACCACCTGACCCTGGAGAATGTTGCCGGAACCAAGACCTTTACGATTGACGTGAATGTTACAGGTAGGCCCAGTCCTCCGCTGGGGCCTGTTGAAATCTCAAATATCACCTCCCAGTCCTGTGTCGTCAACTGGGATGCACCGGAGGATGATGGCGGCACCGACATTACCAACTACATTGTGGAGAAGCGTGAATCCGGTTCCAGCGCCTGGCAGCTGATCAACTCCAGTGTGAAGCGCACGTCTCTCCATGTCAGTCACCTGACCAAGTACATGCAATACACCTTCAGGGTCTCTGCCGAGAACAGATTTGGTGTAAGCAAGCCGACCGAGTCCGAGACCATCGTTGCAGAGCATCCTTACAGTAAGTACAATTCCGCAATCTGAATGACAACAACACTTTGGATCACAAAAGGCATGAATGGCTCATAAACTTCACGTTTGACTGCGACAGCTCCTCCCGGACCCCCAACAAGGCCATCTGTCTTGAACATATCTGCCAACACAATGACCTTGAAGTGGGAGGAGCCCTATCACGACGGCGGCAGCGAGGTGACAGGTTACTGGATTGAGAAGAAAGAGCGAAACAATATTCTTTGGGTGAGGGAAAACAAGATCCCGTGCTTTGAGTGCTTTTATAAGGCGGAAGACCTTGTCGAAGGCCTCGAGTACCAGTTCCGAGTTTATGCGATGAACAGTGCCGGTCTGAGCAAGGCCAGCGAAGCCTCCAAAGGAGCAGTCGCCCAAAACCCCGTCGGTGAGTACAGTATTGCTCGCCTCCGCAAATGTTGATGGCCTCCGACCTACGACTAACACGAGTCAACGTTTCCATTTTAGACGCGCCAAGCAAGCCAGAAGTGACAAATGTAACCAGGACCACAGTGTCGCTCAAATGGCTGCCGCCGCTTAATGACGGTGGCAGTCCAATCGTCGGATACATTATTGAGCGTAAACCGTTCACTTTGACCGGTGAGGGCCGCTGGCTGAAGTGTAACTACACGAACGTGACTGACACTTTCTACACTGTTACCGCGCTGGGAGAAGGAGAACCCTACGAGTTCAGAGTCATTGCTAAGAATGCCAACCAGGTCTTTAGCGCCCCATCAGATTCCACCGGTTCTGTGCAGTGCAAGACTGACTTTGGTAAGCTCTTTGAGGTATCTGTGAAGATCTGATGTCACATATGTGGCAAAGACCCAGGCCGACCGCGCGGATACAACGAGTGTAAAATAAATATGTTGATATGTTGCGATAGAACCCCCAAAGGCTCAGCTGGATGGCAAACTCCTGTCTGAAGTTGTTATGGTGAGAGCGGGGTCAGACCTGGTTCTGGACGCTGCAGTGGGTGGCAGGCCTGACCCCAAAGCTTCCTGGTCCAAGGGCAGCAGGGAACTGGAGCTATGCGAGAAGTACCACTTGCGATACACAGCCAGCCGGGCAACGGCGATAATCAAGTTCTGTGACAGAGATGACACCGGCAAGTATATCCTCACCGTCAGGAACGTGAGTGGAACAAAGACTGCCGAAGTCAACGTCAAAGTCCTCGGTGAGTAGGCGTGCGGTTGTATCGCTCATCAAAATCCTTTTTAGACCAGGAGGCGACTAACAATACGGTGACGAATGTTTCCAGACACCCCAGGAGTGTGCGAAGGCGGCATCCAGATCAGCAAGATCACAGAGGAGTCGTGCACGCTGAGCTGGAAGCCACCTTTGGAGGATGGTGGTGACGAGGTGTCCCACTACCTCGTCGAGAGGAGGGACACCAACAGACTGAACTGGGTTTTCATGCATGCCGAGTGCAAGGAGCTGACCTGTGGCATCACCGGACTTGTCAAGAACACAGAATACTTGTTCCGAGTCCGGGAATCAACAAGCACGCCCCGAGTCCCGCTTCTCTCTGAGCCCGTGGTCGCCAGAAACACTTTCAGTGAGTGTTACCGTCCGGCCGTGTGCAAAATGTGTACCAAACGCATTTCTTTCATGGCGTCGCTTGCAGTTGAGGTTTTTGCTCGTGCTTTTCCTGCATGTCAATGACCGCTTTGTTGGATCGTAGTCCGAGCGGCACGCAGTGCTGCCGCCACGTAGACGGTAACTCCACGTTCCACTTTGCGACTGGCTTGCCTTCCAGCAATAATCGTTATTATAAGCCCCGCCTGCTGGAGTTGTTGATTTCAACCTGAAGCACATTCTCTTACAGCTGTGCCAACTCCACCGAGTGCACCGGAGATCCTGGTGTCTGGAAAGGACTTTGCGACCATTGAGTGGCTGAAGCCTGAGAGCGATGGCGGCAGTCCATTGCTCCACTATCTGGTTGAGAGGCGCGAGAAGAAGAGCGCCCGTTGGGTGAAGGTGAACAGAAGCGGAGCTCATCTCGACACGACGCTGAAAGTGTCGGGTTTGACCGAAGGAAACGTCTACCAGTTCAGGGTCACTGCCATCAACAAGGCTGGAGAGAGTGAGCCCAGTGAGGTTTCTCTCTATGTTGTCTGCAGAGAGCCAACATGTAAGTTGGCCAATCGTTGATTGACAAATACAATTTGTTGGTGACACGCCAACCAACCGTGACTGCTGATGGCTGCTTTTAAAATCTCTCCCCGCCCTCGTCTTAGGCACCCCATCTGCCCCCTCTGTACCTCGTATCACTGACACCCATGCTGACAGCATCAGCTTGGCCTGGTCCCGCCCTGTGGAGGATGGAGGAGCTGATGTGCTGGCTTACATATTGGAAATGCAGGAAGCTGGGACAGAGGAGTGGACAAAGGCCCATGAGAAGACCCTGCGCACTTCGGAACACACGGTGACCGGACTTTACTCGGGGAAGAAGTATAGCTTCCGAGTGGCCGGCCTCAACATCAATGGCACCGGAGACTTCAGCGAGCCCTGTGCTGAAACAGAGCCAGTGGAGAGAATTGGTATGTTGCCCGTTTGATCAGAAGAATATCATTTTCTCTCCTGCTAAGACAGACAGACAGACAGAAAGTGTGCACTTGGAAAATCTGCAAGCGAGTCGACCTTCGATTACGATTTGCTGTGACACTTTTGACACACGCGATGCAGCTGAACAGGCTCATTCATTATGATCTTGGCCCAATAGAAACTCCTGACTTTGAGCTCCACGATGATCTGAAGAAGACCATCTGCCTGCGTGCCGGCGGTTCTCTGCGTCTCTTTGTCAATGTTAGCGGCCGTCCCGCTCCGACAATCATTTGGAGCAAGCCGGGCGTTGACCTTAACAGCCGAGGCTTCATCGAGGTCACCCACAACTCAACCACACTCATCATTGACAAGGTCCACCGATACGACGCTGGAAAATACACGCTGGTGGCCGAGAACTCTGCCGGGAAACGAGAAGTCGATATTCTGGTCAAAGTCTATGGTAAGCGGACGACTGTGTCACGAGTTGATGCATACGTCATGATTCGGACTATTTAGGAATGCTGCATGCAAACTGTGAACTTTTTTTTTTTTTCAAATTCTAGACACGCCAGGACCAACAGGACTGATCAAGATCAAGGAACTGACCAAAGAATACGCCACCATCTCTTGGGACGCCCCAACTGTTGATGGCGGAGCCCCTGTCAATAATTACATTATTGAGAGGCGCGAGGCCTCCATGAGAGCCTACAAAACCGTCACTTCCAAGTGCAGCAAGACATCCTTCAAGATTGACGGCCTGATGGAGGGCATGCTGTATTACTTCCGTGTCCTGCCCGAAAACATTTATGGTGTCGGTGAGCCTCGCGAGACATCGGACGTGGTCCTGGTTTGCGAGGTGCCTCACCCGCCACACAAATTGGAGGTGGTCGACGTCACCAAAAGCACCGTTTCGTTGGGCTGGGAGAAGCCCGAGCACGACGGAGGTAGCAGACTGACCGGTTACATGGTTGAGGCCTGCAAATTTGGCACTGACAAGTGGATGAAGGTGGCCTCGCTCAAGCTAACCGACTTTGAGCACACCATTGAGAAGCTGAATGAAGGGGAGCAGTACTTGTTCAGAATCAAAGCCATCAACAGCCGAGGTGCCGGTGAAGCAAAGGAGCTGGTCGCACCTGTGACCGTCAAAGAACAAAGAGGTGAGCGGCATAGTCACAGTCACAGCGTTTTGATTTTTGCATGAGACCAAACATGTTTTTAGCCTTTTCTAAACATTGTGGGGGCGTTGTGGGGGTTCTTGTTTTTTCCAGTGATGCCCGCAGCGGATTTCACGAGCCTTCCGCAGAAAGCCGTTCACCTTCTGGCCGGTAAAACCCTGGAGCTGGACCTACCGATCGTCGGCAGGCCTCCCCCGTCTTGCTTCTGGTTCTTTGGTGAAAGTAGGATCAAAATCACAGACCGTGTCAAGATCCGGAGCACCGGCAACTTTTCCAAACTCACCATTGCCGACACAACCATTGACGATACTGGAAACTACACCTTGGAGTTGAAGAACGCCGTTGGTGTTACCGCCGAGGTCATCAAGGTTGTCATTCTCTGTAAGGAAACCCCTGCAGATGGGCCTTATCTTTGATATGTTCAGATATGAAATATGGTCAGATGTGGGTGGAGTAGCCACACATTGTACTCAAGCAAGAGCTCGGTCTGTTACTTTCGAATAATAGGATACATGCATAATGGCGTGGAATGGAATAAAAAAAACAAGCATTGGCTTTATTCACCAAAACGATGGAATGAAGAAGCTTTCTGTTGACCAAGGCGAATAACAACATGGAGGCTTTTTTGGAGCTGCGTCTTTTGGTTCCGAAGCAGTAGTGCATTAGCATAGCTGTGTGAGTGTGTGTGTATCTATATCTATCTATCCATATCTATATAGATATAGACAGATAGATAGATACATACACACACACACCAGTAAAAACTTGCATCCAAACTATGTGTCATGTACAATTTGTCCCAAAATGTTGCTTGAGTTAATGCAATGAAGTCAATGTAGTACGTTCCTACCTACCACTGAATATGGAAGACATTTAATAACCTGGTTTCATACAACAAAAGAAGTGTGGTTGGAATCATTTTGGCACTCTGATTTTCTCTCAGCCAAACCTGACGAACCAGAAGGACCAATCCGATTTGATGAGATTGACGCCACCACAGTCACCTGTAGCTGGGATCCTCCTGCCAGAGACGGCGGAGCTCCACTCAGTGGCTACGTGGTGGAGCAACGAGATGCCCACAGACCGGGCTGGGTGCCGGTTTCGGACTCTGTCAGTCGACCCACCTTCAAATTTGAGAACCTGACTGAGGGAGAAGAGTATGTCTTCCGTGCGGCTGCTGTGAATCACTACGGCACCGGAGAATTCTTACAGTCTGGGATTGTCACCTGTCGGAGCCTGACAAGTAATGACTGTTTTTCTTTTTTTGTTTGTTTTTTTTAATCCCCAAATGTAGATGTGCTCGTAAGCCCTGACTGAAGGCTAACGTGTTCTGTCACCTCCACAGATGTGTCTGGATCTCCCGGCCGACCGACTATTTTTGATGTTTCACGTGACGGCATGACTGTTGCCTGGAACCCGCCAGAAGAGGACGGTGGGCTGGAGGTTTCTGGCTACATCATCGAGCGCAAAGAAGTCCGGGCTGACAGATGGGTGCGTGCCAACAAGAATCCCGTCACCATGAACAGATACCGCTCGACGGAGCTCATTGAAGGCCTGGAGTACGAACACAGAATCATTGCTATCAACACACGCGGATTAAGCAAACCAAGTTTGCCTTCCAAACCAGCTGTGGCATCAGATCCCATTGGTGAGAGACCAACAACACCCAAATGAAATATTTCTGGGGGGTTCTGCACAGCACTTTGTCAAGTCTCAATGTTTTGATTCATTTCACATTAACAGTTGGATCCATCAAACCGTAACTCTCTTTCTGTCCCGGTCAGATCCGCCCGGTTGCCCGCAGAACCCTCGGATCACAGAAACCACCAAGTCGTCCGTCTCACTGGCTTGGAGTCCCCCCGATGACGAGGGAGACGCGAGAGTGGACGGGTACCTCATTGAGATGCAGAAAGCGGGCACCATGGCTTGGCTCAAATGCAACACCACCCCCTCTCTGATCTGCGAGTACACACTGACCAACATGCCGCAAGGAGAGGAGTTCAAATTCCGAGTACTGGCCTGCAATGCGGGAGGTTCTGGCGAGCCGGCCGAAGTTCCCGGAACGATCACCGTCACAGAGATGTTTGGTAAGCGCATACGGGAATGACCACACTGGGTACAGTCGCTATGTTGTTCTCATGGAAGTACCGGTAAATGGAAAAATAACTTGCACTTCTACTCTTTGGCTCGACAGAATCTCCCGATTGTGAACTCGAGCTGAAATACAAAGATGTGTACGTGGTTCGTCACGGCGGGGTGGTCCGGCTCTCTGTTCCCATCAAGGGTAAACCTCCCCCCACCTGCTCATGGTCAAAGGACAGCGGGGCACCGTCACTCAAGGCCATGGTTGCTTTCACCGAAGACACCAGTGAACTGGTGATCAAAGGAGCCGAGAGGAGCGACTCCGGTGTATATGAGCTGTGTTTGGAAAATAAAGTTGGCAGGAAGAAGGCCCAAATCAAGGTCAATGTCATTGGCCGTCCGAGTGCTCCAGAAGGACCATTAACCTTTGAGGAAATCCAGGCCAACTCTGTTAAGGTGTCCTGGAAAGTGCCCGCCGATGACGGCGGTGCCGCGATACTCGGCTACATTGTCGAAAGAAGAGAGGTCACCAGAAATGCGTGGTACACGGTGGACAGCAGGGTGACTGATAACCAACTGCTTATCAAGGGCCTAAATGAAGGAACAGAATATCACTTTAAGGTTACCGCTGAGAACTCTTTTGGTATCGGCCCATCGCTGAAGTCGGAGCGGCCGCTGGTGCCCAAGACTCCGCTTTGTAAGTGTTCTCGTTTTCCCCATCATGTGCCAGAATTGATTCAAAAGCTGTTGGTGAGCCGGGAAACTCTCGTTTGCAAAATAGGCTCACCGGAGCCTTCCAGTACCCCGCCGGAGATCGTGGACGTTACCAAGAGCTCCGTGGCACTGACATGGTCCAGACCAAAGGACGACGGAGGCTCTTCCATCACCGGTTACTTCATTGAGTACAAGGAGGCGTCTGCGGAGCAATGGTCTCGTCACCCCGCCAGGATTCCCTCCACCATGATTACCCTGTCTGGCCTCATGGCAAATTCAGACTATCACTTCCGTATTTTTGCCGTCAATGACATCGGCGAGAGTGAGGCTGGACCTGTGTCAGACACAGTCACGTGCAAAGATCCATTCGGTGAGTCATTGTATTTGAGGGAAGTCAAAGGCGGTCGTTGGACGATTGACCACGAACCGCCTTCCTTTCAAAGACATGTCCTTTCATTTGCATGACGAATTCTAATTTCTCGATTCACTCGCACTCTTGCGTGGCTGCGGTCAGTAAGGACATTTGACTTTGCTTTGCTTGTTTGTACCTTGCAGACAAGCCGAGCCAGCCAGGTGAAATTGATACAACAACTGTGACTAACAACTCGATCACCATTGGCTGGCAAGCTCCAGAGTGTGATGGTGGAAAAGAGGTCCTGGGCTATTGGGTGGAATACAGGAAGTCCACTGAAAGCACCTGGAAGAAATGCAATAGGGAGAGGCTGAAAGAACAGGAGTTCACCATGCGTGGCCTGGCTGAAGCGACTGAATATGAGTTCAGAGTACTTGCCGAGAATGAGACCGGAATAAGCAGGCCTCGACGGACAGCCACTTGCATTAAGACTAAACTGACTGGTACGTAGACTATCTATCGCTCTATCCATCTACCGCTCTCTCTCTCTCTATTTCTCTCTATATATACACAGTATATATATATATATATATGAAGATATCAATTGTTGTCACCAAACAATAAGCCACCTGTTCACATGTGAGACTTTGTGTATCTCTCTGCTTGCCCTTGACCTAGTTGAAACAAAACCAAGTCTGAGAAAGGAAATGGATGAAGTAACGGAGAAGCTTGGACAGCCTGCTGTCATGAAGTGCCAGATTATTGGCAGGCCCGTTCCAGAGATCCGGTGGTACCACGCGGGCAAGGAGATTGTCGAGTCCCGCAAATACGAGATGAGCTCCGATGGCCGTAACCACTCTCTTTCCGTCATGACTGACCAACAACAAGACGAGGGAGAATACACCTGTAAGGCTACCAACGATGCCGGAGAAGCAGAAACCACGGGAGTTCTCGTCCTGGAAGCTGCTCCCTCCTTCCACTCTGACTACCCGTTGAAGAGCACCTACTACGCTGGTCTGGGAACAACCCTGCGCATCCACGCTGTGTACATTGGGCGTCCCGCACCGAAGATTATGTGGCTCCAGGAGGCAAAGACCTTGGAGGACTCGGAGGACGTCAGTATCGAGACCACAGAGCATTATACCCACCTCATCATCAAGAACGTGCAGCGCAGAATCCACGGAGGAAAATACAGGATCCGACTGCACAACCACTTTGGCAGGGCCGACACCGCCTTTAATGTTGAAATCTACGGTACGTCCTCACACCTCAGCGAGTACTCACTTTGCCTCGGTCAAAGTGATCATGATTCCTATGCGCTGCGATCCTTTGTTTGCAGACAAACCTGACATCCCCCAGGGTCCCATCGCTCTGGAGGCCCTCCTGAAGAACTCTGTCATCATCAGCTGGAAGCCTCCCAGCGACGACGGCGGATGCCTGATTACCAACTACATTGTGGAGAAGCGCGAGGACAAGGAAGGAAGCCAGTGGGAACTGGTGTCATCATCCATTAATGGCACAACCTGTCGCGTGCCCAACCTGACCGACAGTGTTGGATACTTTTTCCGCGTCTATGCCCAGAATCGCTATGGCAACAGCGAACCACTTGAACTCATCGCGCCGATCCTCATTAAGAACCAATTGGGTTTGTTCAGTCCACAAGCTAATATTCACCCAAATCCGACAAACGGTGTGCTGCTATACTGTGCTGACAAAACATGTTCTTGTCCCCAGAGAAACCATCACCGCCTCAGGCAATAGTTGTTTCTGGAATCACCAAAGACTCCTGCGTGGTTTCCTGGAAGCCTCCCCTCAGTGATGGCGGCTCCAAAATCAAGAGCTATTGCCTTGAGAAGAAGCAAAAGAGGAACAAGAAAGAATGGGGCGAATGGACGCCTGTAACCGCAGATGAGATCAAACAGACAGTCTTTTCCGTCGAATGCTTGTCAGAGGGCATCGAGCATGTATTTCGGGTGAAGTGCGAGAACGTCGGAGGACAAAGTGACTACAGTGAGGAGAGTGCTTCCATCGTCCCCGCCATAGCGGTTGATGTTCGAGCGCCTGCGTTCAGGGAGGAGCTGAGGAATCTAAGTGTCAAACACAAGAGCAACGCTACGCTCGTCTGCAAGATCACAGGTCAGCCAAAACCCGTCATCAAGTGGTTCCGACGAGGAAAGGAGATCCATTCGGATGGAAAGAAGATCAAGATTCAAGAATTCAAGGGAGGTTACCACCAACTGGTGATCGCTGAGGCTGACGAGGAAGACTCTACTGTGTACCAGATCAGGGCAACCAACCAAGGAGGTTCCATCTGTGCGACCATCTCTCTGGATGTTGAAAGTAAGAATACATGGCATGTGCAGCAAATACCTTTTTTGGAGGGGGAGGGGGACAAATATGTTCTTGCTTACTTACTGGTTCTCAACAACAGATGTTCTCTTCACAATGACTACGTTTTCCTCTGTTATCAGTTCCTGCAAAGATCCACCTTCCCAAGAACCTCAAGGACAAAGAAGCAATTCCTGCCCTGCGTGGAGAAATGGTCAATATTAAGATACCTTTCGGTGGCAAGCCAGACCCAGTCATCACATGGCAGAAGGGACAAGATCTTATCGACAGCAATGGCCACTACCAAGTCATCGTCACGCGATCCTTCACTTCTTTGGTGTTCCCCAACGGGGTGGAGAAGAGGGATGCTGGATTCTACATTGTCTGTGCTAAAAACAGATTTGGAATTGATCAGCAGACGGTTGAGCTGGACGTGGCGGATGTCCCTGATCCCCCGCGTGGTATTAAAGCCAGTGATGTCTCTCGAGACTGCGTCACGCTTAATTGGGTTGCCCCAGCAAATGATGGCGGCAGCAAGGTGATCAGTTACACGATTGAAAAGTGCCCCACCACAGCCGAGAGATGGGAGCGCGTCGCTCAGTCTCGTGACACCCGCTACACCGTCGTCAATCTCTTCGGAGGAACGAGCTATCAGTTTAGAGTCATCGCCGAGAACAAATTTGGACAGAGTGCCCCGTCCGAGAGCAGCGGACCCGTCGTGACAAAGGAGGACAAATCCAGAGTTCTTCTCTATGACAGGGAGGTTGACGATACAGGGCACGTTCCCAAAAGCAAAGCCCAACACTCTGATGCGAAGAATCTGCATCACAGATTTGCTATTGCGGAAGAATTGTCAAGAGGTCAGTTTGGTATTGTCCACCGCTGTGTGAACATCAGCTCTGAGAAGACCTACATGGCTAAATTTGTCAAAGTCAGGGGTGCGGATCAGACAATTGTGAGGAAAGAGATAGCGACACTGAACCTGGCCAAGCACACAAACTTCCTCCTCCTCCACGAGTCCTTCGATAGCCCGGAGGAGCTGGTCATGATCTACGACTTCATCTCAGGTGGCGACATCTTTGAGCGTCTCAACGCAGCAGAGTTTGAGCTCAATGAGCGAGAGATTGCCAATTACATTCGGCAGATCTGCTCCGCCCTCGACTTTTTGCACAGTCAGAGCTATGGACATTTTGACATCAGACCCGAGAACATCGTGTACACAACTAGAACCAGCTCAGATGTCAAAATCATCGAGTTGGGCCAGTGCAGACACCTGACGCCGGGAGACCAAATCAAGGTCCAGTACACCACTGCAGAGTACGCCGCACCCGAGATCCACCAGTGTGACATGGTGAGCACCGTGACTGACATGTGGTCAATTGGCGTCCTGTCCTACGTACTCCTCTGTGGACTCAATCCATTCATGGCCGAAACCAACCAGCAGATGATTGACAACATTTCAAACGCAGCCTACAGCTACGATGACGAATCCTTCAAGCAGGTCAGCGTTGAAGCATTGGACTTCACAGACCGCTTAATGACAAAGGAACGCAAGCACCGCATGACTGCTGCTGAGGCACTGGCGCATCCGTGGTTGTCCGCGCCCGCAGAAAATTTGAGTACCAGAACCATCCAGAGCACCAGACACAAGAGATACTACCAGACAATGTCGAGGAAAGAATGGAACACTGCGGTGTCTGCGGCTCGTGTGGCCAGCGGCGGCTCAATCAGGTCCCAGCGAGGCGTGTTTGTCGCCAAGGTGAAGATCGCTCCGTTTGAACACGGACCGGTCGGAGGCCAGGTCGGACACCTGGTGGCCAGCGAGGGTGACGGTGCGAAGTTCATCTGCAATATTGACAACTACGACAGCACCACTGAGGTCACTTGGTATTGCGGCGTCAGGCAACTGGAAGCTGGCGACAAGTACAAAATCGATTATGAGGACGGCCTGGCGGCGATCACAATCACCAAGGTGACGAGAGCGGACGACGGCACGTACAGATGCAAAGTCGTCAACGGATATGGTGAGGACAGCGTCTACGCGGAGCTCTTCGTCAACGGCGTCAGGTCATACCGTGACTTCTTCACTGCTCGTGTGGTCAAGAGGACCAAGCGTCGAATTGACACGGCCAGAATGCTTCAGAAGCCGCCGGAGTTCACCCTTCCGCTGGTTAACCACACGGCATATATTGGCGAGGACGTGCGCTTTGGCGTCACCATCACCGTTCACCCCCAGCCCCGCGTCACGTGGCACAAATCTGGACAAAAGCTGCTCCCTGGAGAGGATGAAAAAGTATACCTTCATCAGTGACACGGGCCTGTACCAGCTTGTTATCCACAGCGTGGACGATGACGACGATGCAGAGTACAGCGTCGTAGCCCGCAACAGGTACGGCGACGACACCTGCAAGGCTCGTCTTACTGTGGTTCCTCGGCCAAAACCGGCAGACCTCACCCTCAGACCCATGTTCAAGCGTCTTCTTGCCAACGTCGAGTGCAGAGAGGGCCAGGACGTTCGCTTTGAAATCAGGGTGTCGGGACACCCGGCGCTGAAGTGGGAAAAGGACGGCTCGCCCATCGCCTTCGGGCCATCTATCGAACTCGTGCACGAGGGCTTGGATTATTTCATTCTTCATGTGAGAGACACGCTGCCTGAAGACTCCGGTGTATACCGAGTGACTGCAACCAACTCTGCTGGATCTGCCAGTTGCCAGGCAGCGCTAAAAGTTGAACGGGTTGCCCACGTCAAGAAAGTTTACGAGAGCAGCCGCAAGGAGCAGGCACGTTTGACTCAAAAGGAGGAACTGGACAAAAAAGTGAGGCTGCATCAGATTTTGTCAGACACCGTCGTCTTACCGTTACCTCCTGCGGCAGTGCAGGCTGTCAGGGAAGCGGCAACCATGTTCAAACCCGCTATGCCGACTAAAAGGGCGAAGTCTCAGGCGAAAAACAGAAAGAGAAAGAGGAGCGAAAAAACGGGCCGATGAGAAAAGACTACGCATGCCGTACGATGTACCCGCGCCGCGGCTCGTGAACGCGGGTGTGCTGGAAGAGGATGTGGAAATCAAACACTTCAAGCCGCTGTCGGATATGAAGTGGTACAAGAAGCTTCGGGATCAGTATGAATTCCCGGAGCCCGTTGAAAAATTAGGCAGAAGCGGATGAAGCGTATTCGTCTCTCGAGGTGGGAGGAGTTCTATGAGGTGCCGATCAGGATCAAGGACCAGTACAAGCCAAAGTGGCGCATCCCATCCGTGACTCAGGACGATTTGGAGACGGTGAGGCCGTCGAGGCGCCGCGTGGCTTCCCCAGAGATGGATGTCTACCACAGGATCAGGAGAAGGTCCCTGGGTGACCTGTCAGACGAGGAGCTGCTACTGCCCGTGAAGGAGTATCTGTCCATGAAGAGAACCGAGGAGGAGAGGCTTCGCCTGGAGGGAGAGCTGGAACTCGGCTACTCGGCGTCCCCGCCCAGCCTCAGCCCCGTCCGCTTTGAGCTGTCGGCGCCGCGCCCTTCGCCGCCCGTAAGAGTATATAGTGACGAGGAGGAGGCCCAAGCCTCGCAAAGGTACGACTCTTACCGAATTCCATCCAAGTGTGAAGCCGGCCCCAGCTTTGTTGAGCTGCGGCAGCGCCACGACAAAGCCACGTACAAACCTCCCAGAGAGAAGCAAAGAGTCTACGAGGAGAGAGAGGATCAGGAGTTGCTCCGACCTCACGCAACCACTCAGAGACTCTCCTCCTACAAGAGTCAACTCCAGCGCATGGAATTTGAGGAGAAGACTCGAAGTTTGAGGCAGGAAACGGTCGTCGCCGTCACAAGAGCTTCGGAGAGTATCGAATCGGAGCATCTGACGTTTTTGGCTTCTGAATATGTCCCTAAACCCATTAAGAAGCTCTCTGAACCGGAGATGAAAGCTCCTCCCTCAGAAAAGGCTGTTAAAAGAGAGAGCGCTTTGCCCAGAGTCGATTTTCTCTCCAGGTACGAGGAGAGAAAGCAGACTCTCAGGTCAGAGAGGAGGTCTGTGGAGAGAACATCGGATTCTCCTTTCAGTCTCGACCACGTCCCGCACATTAGCATCCGCCTGCGATCTCATCGCGTTGCCTTAGGCTCCGACACCAGCTTCACCCTCAATGTCCGGGCCAGACCTGAGCCTGGAGTCAAGTGGTTCCACAACGGAAAGGAGATCAAGCTGAGCAACAAACACCGCATGAGCCACACGAATGGACTTCTGACTCTCCAGATCAACAACTGTGTGACTGAAGACGCAGGAACGTACTCTGTGGTCTGCAGGAACCTCAAAGGAGAGACTTCTGACAGTGCCACATTGGACGTATCGACAGGATATGCCGCCTCCTCCCCCACCCACCGGGATGAGGAGCCGCCGTCCTCCCATCTTACGGACATGGCCAAAACGGAGGCGTACCACATCTCAGCAGCGGCAGTTAAGAAAACGGTGGCCGAAACGGTGACAAAGAGCGTCAGTGTCGTCGAAAGGGAAAAAGCCAAGCCCGCCGTCCCTCCAAAGATCCTGAGCAAGCCTCAGTCTCTGAGTGTTGAGGAGGGAGGTCTTGCCAGATTTGTCTGTGATGTGGACGGTGACCCGGCGCCTTCCATATCGTGGCTTCAAGAGGGAGCAGCTCTAAGTTCCTCCGGCTATCGCCGCGTTGTCTCAACGCAGTACAGCTCCTCTTTGGAGATTTCTTCTGCTCAGGTGTCCGATGAGGGAAACTATGCTGTGATCGTGGAAAATAGTGGTGGCAAAGAAGAAGCCCATTTCACGCTGACTATTGGCAAGGCGGAGTCCAAGCAAAAAGTCGCAGTCTCTCCTCGAGTCACCTCTCCTGAAGCCAAGTCCCCCGAGCCCGTCAAATCCCCACAGAGGATCCGGTCTCCCGAGCCGCTCAAGTCCCCTCTGAGGGTCAAGTCGCCGGTCTCGCCAAAGTCCCCCACCGCAAAATCCCCGCCCCCATCTGACAATCCAATCAAATGGTGATCGCCGCAGTGCAAGAGAGCGACGGCGGAGCGTATGTGCCGCGACTCTTCAACCGACTCGGCTCCACCTCCTCGACTGTCGATGTTCAGGACCGATCCATGGAAGAAAAAAAACATTTCCATTACAACCTGTCGGTGTAGTAACCCCCCACCCCCACCTCCCAACCCCAATTCCCCTCATTGGTAATTGTTTGTTTCATGAGTAAGCAACAAGAATTGACACAGGTTCATCTTCTTGTAAATAAGAACTTTTTTTTGTACCTAACTTGACGTTCATTCTTTGGTAAACTCGAGTATCTCCAGTTGTTTTCCAATGAGATGACACTTGTGCAGTGACGTGTACATAATGTATATAGCCGGATCGGACGGTTATGGGGAATGTACGGATTGTGATTGATGACGATGAATATGAAGCAAAGGAAGGAAACCAAATGCGCTTGAGCAGGAGAAAGTCCCGTGCGGTACGAATACCCTGCTAAAGGCGCAAACTCAAATGCTGCGCCTCAACCCTACGTTGACGTCTAAGATGGCCTCGGCAGGGAGAGCGTCTCCCTGTCGAAGTGAACACAAAAAGAAACCTCTTTAATCTGGACACGTGTCGCTCTTCCTATTTCCGGTGGAAGCAAGACCCTGAGCGCCGCTTGCGTCACCCTCACGCAAGCGGCGTGATGAGGTCTTGCGCTCGGACCGACTGCGTCGCACCACCAATTTTTCGGATGAGCGGCTGAGAGTGCGAGTGGCCTGCGCTCTCAGCCCTTTGACATTGGAGCGCCGCTCCTGGCGTAGGAGAGTCCTAGGGGAACGGCTCCCGGCCGCCAAAGAAAGTCCCGGTGGACTCTGCTGTGCAGGAGCTGCGCCGTCTCTTGGAGGATTGCTCATTAGCCCGTTTGTGTGTGTAGTAGCTCGTAGTCAGTGTTGAGTTCTCTGCCGCGGTGGACTCCACCCGCTGTGGGAAACCGCAGTTTCTTTCATGAATCCTCCTTGAGTGTTTTCTTGTTTTGTTGGAATAAAGCATGCTTTCAGCACCACATCCTGGCTATTTTTGTCCACGCATCTTTGACACACAATGACAAGGGTGAAACGCGATTCTTAGTGCCGCAAAGCATGATGGGAGCTATTCCGCAAAAAAATTAAAAAATAAAAAAGCCACAATTTTCGAAGGCATGAAAGTGTCTCCCTCCGGTGGACACGCCGCGCCATCGCACCCCTCCAATCCGAGCTTCCAGTACCACTTTGAAACACATTTATAAAAGTAAACTGAAATAATTCTGAGCTGATGATGAAAAGAGAGAAAAACAAACAACTGAATAAATAATTTCCCTTTTTTCGAAACTCATTTGAGCTCGTTCTGAGGAGGAAGCTTCAGCTTAAATAGGCACGGATGGCGCCTGCAGGAGAAGCATATACAGCACTGCAGACTTTTTTGCGGCAACAAGATTTGTGCAAAAATCCTTTCCTTGCAGCCAAGAGAATGGAGAGGCGCAGCGAGCTGTTTTTGCAAAAGTTCGGAAGGACAGCACACAGCCGATATGATTTGTCTTGATTAGCCAGCCGAGGTGGAGGGAATCGAGTTGATTGACTCCAGTCGGACTGAAGTGGGCAATTTTGGGGGCATTTTCAATTTGTTACCGCAGCTCCTGGAACCAAAGTGCTGTGGCTAATGTGCGAAAACATTGTGACTAGATCGCTTGATTTTTATTTATTTATTTATTTAAACCAAGACGTGTTTATGACAAGCAAATACGTGACCTTTATGACGTTTTCTTTTACCCAAGTTGGGTTTGTTCTCTCTTCAGCGCTTTTCGTCACTCCAGTAATCTGTGTTCGATTTCTACACTTGAGTGAAAATGGATGCGTGTGGAAACTTGCTCGCGCTGTGGATTTTGCTGCATTTCAGCGTCTTGAGCAGCTTTCAACTTTGAGCTCTTCGGTAAATTGAACCAAACCAACACGAACACCATCAATGCTTGTGTGTTGTGTGTTACAATGAAGGCATTGCCGATGATCAACATAAGAAACGTTAATAAAATTAATTGGACTAGAACAAAATACAGCTAAGCTTTGATTGATGATAAACACGTCAGTGTTAACTGCGAAAGGGATGCTTGTATGATACATTCACGAATTAAAAAACAAGATCTATGGTTAATATTTATTTTCTATTCACTAAAAACTGCCCCAGTCCTTGCCCCCTTTTTTGTAATTGGATGTAATCCAAAGGCTCAAGAGAAGTCGCAATTTTGCTGACCGGACCTCATTAATTAATATCGTGTCATATCACGAGCTGTTGAATGAGTCAGGTGCTTGTTTCTCTTCAATGAAATCAATCTGAGCTAATTATGAAAAGAAAGAAAAAAGGACTGAATAAATAATGTATTCAAATGAAATAAGAAAATAATGGTCAGAAAACATGCATTCAAACACGACACTTAGTGCCGCAAAGCATGGTGGGAGCTATTCGAAAAACAAAGCCACAATCTCCGAAGGCCTGAAAGTGTCTCCCTCCGGTGGACATGCCGCGCCATCGCACCCGTCCGATCCCAATCACCAGTATAATCACGGTACCACTTTTAAACACACTTCTGAAAGCAAATTTGTTAGCAGGGTCGCTCACAGCGCGTGCAGATTGGCATCCTTCTGCCTAACATCCAAGAATGACACGTTGAGCGAGGTGTTTCCAGCAGCCATGTGTTTATTGAACAGGTGGAGAGAGAGAGAGGAAGAAAAAGGAAGAGGCGTGTCCCTTGACTACGTCACTCACCACGAACAAAAGTAGAGTTATATTGCCCTCTACTGGCTCAGTTGTAAAAGACAATCATACAATCTTAACAAAACTGAAATCAAGAAAAGAGAGAAAAAACGACTGAATAAATAATGTATCCAAAACAAATGAGAAAATAATTGTCACAAAACATGATTAGAAAGGTGTTTCTCAGTGCCGCAAAGCATGGTGGGAGCTCTTCCATCGACGTCACATTAAATACAAAAAGGATGGATGTCTACTTATTTAATGATATTCCGGAAAAACATGACATTCTGCCACTTTTTCCAATCTTCACGATGTGTTTTAATTAGTTTTTGAAGTTGTACGCATTTCTACATTTGAATTGTCTGCGTGCATTACAGCAAACGCTCGCGGAGTGCTGAGCGGTGAAACTGTATAGCTTCCCAGCATACATTGCGGCACTCACGAAGAATGTAAATGTGTTTAAATGTATGTTTTAGGTACGTTATTTCTTTAGTTATTGCTTTTATTGTGTCTTTTTCCACTCGTATTTTATTCAGTTTGCTATTACCGAGTGTGATAATTACGAATTAGATGTGACACCTTGACTGTAAAGGGTATGACATTTGAGTGCCAATGCCTTGCAACAAGCCAAACTTATTGGTGTGACCTATGTCGCGGGGCATGATGTTGTCCGTGTCACGTCTTCTTTCTTAATTGGAGAAGTTTTGATCAGACACTGGTGGTTTTGAGGTTGGCTCAAGACACACGTACACAACAAACGATTCTTGCTGAGAAAATCAAACCATTGTCTTCAGGATGGGGAAGAGCTTGTTTGTGCAAATTTGTTGCACCATCGTCTTTGAGAGTCCTCGAGAGTCCTCGGTGAATGTTCCTTCAGATCGTTACTCGACAACTCAGCTCAACTTAAAAACAAAGTGCTCCACATAAATAAAAATCAGGCATGAAACATTTGAAAACAATAACGCCAACAAAGATAAACCCAAAGTAATGATAATTATAGCAAAATAGTAATAATGCAAATCATTATAATAAATGATGTGCTACATTTGAACAAAAATAGACCTCTTTCAAAAGATGAAACAGTGGCGGTGTCTCTTGTGGCCAAAGGGCCATTTGAGGATATTTTGTGGCCCCTACTTGACATCCAAGTTCAATGTTGGCGCAATCCGCACTTTTTTTTAACTCTGAGATTGTCCTCTGGGTTTTGTGTGTCTGTGTTATTTGTTTTAAATCACTCAGTTGCTGTCACAGCTCATGTTAAGAAGAGCTTTTGGTGAAACGTCATTCGAAAGTAACACCAATTGGAAAGTAAGGAGAGAGATCCGTGTTGTGTCAGAAAAACGTGAGGACACGACTTTCTCTTTCAACTGTCTTTATTCAACTGCCGTAACAGGTGTCAGTTGTCACCCAACTAACCAATGCTGTGCGACACTGCCGTAACATCATGTAGCAGTATGGGAAATGGCCATATGCTACATTCACCCCCTCCCTCAATGGAATCTGGAAAACTCAAATCACAAATAACCCCAACAAGGGCTAGAACGAAGCCCTTCCTGAGCTGAGCAAACCGGGTAGACTGCCGGTTCACCCGCTTAGCCTTGTGGGTTATTCTGCCACGCAACAGGCTAAGCACTGGCTAAACTCAATATTAATAGTCAGTGACGTAATCGTCTAAATAACGAGGCCGAAGGCGGACCCGACCTGGACGAGGCCCCGGTCTCTCGGGCACAGCTGGTTCATCTTGTTCTTGAAGGCGCCTCACTGGGGTCCTAGGACAAGCAGCAGGAAAATCATAGTCCTTGTCCGAGAGGTCCAGATCTGCTTCACCTCTTTCATTCAAAGGAGTCGGTGATGCCACTCTCTTGAGGCAGCTGGCATGCCAACGTGACCCGTCAGCCAGACGGAAGGTGGCTGGTCCGAGTTGGGCAGTAATCTGGACCGGCGCTGTCCAGAATGAGTCCAATTTGTGTGAACGGCCGGGCCGGCGAATGCGGACCCAATCTGACACAGTAAGTGTGGGTTGCTTCGCCCGGCGCTTCTCATCATATCGCCGCTTCATACGCTGCTGCTCATTGGCCACCCTGGTGGCTGGGGACGACGCTGATGCTGGAGTGGCTCTTGTCGGAGGACGGAGGCGATCGAGGGCAGCTGCAATTCGCATCCCAGCATAAGGAAAGCTGGGGATGTGCCAGTCGTGGCATGAGGTGTTGTTCTGTAATGCAACAGCGTGCCCTGTAGTGCGGAAGAGAAGGGAAGGCCGTCCGCCAGGTGTGCTCTCAGTCCATTCTTTAGGGTTTGGTTGAACCTCTCTACGCCTCCTTTGGCTTCGGGGTGATACAAGGCCGTCCTGATATGCCTTATTACCCTCGCTTCTGTAAAAGCTGCGAAGTCAGCCGAGATGAACTGAGGCCTGTTATCCGTTGTGATAACGTCGGGCAGGCCCCATCGTGCAAAAAGAGAGGACAGGAAGTCCGTGACGACTTTGGTCGTGATTGACCCAGCAGGCAGAACCTCGGGCCATTTTGAGTAGAGGTCGTGTGCCACCAGGAGGAATCGCTGGTGTTGAGGCATGGCATGGAGCTTACCGCAAATGTCGACCTGGATATGAGTCCATGGGCTGGCCGGCCATGCCACGGGCTGCAGAGGGGGAGGAGGGGTGTGGCCAGTCTTGCCGCTTGTGAGGCATGCTGAACAGTCCTTGACCATGGTCTCCACGTCATTGTCAATACTTGGCCACCAGACCAGGCCCCTGCAGCGTTGCTTGACCCTCACAATACCCAGATGTCCCTCGTGAACCATGGTCAGGATGCGGGGCCTCAAGGTGAAAGGAACCACAGTACAAAGCCCCCTAGCCACACAGACATCGTTCCAAGAAGAAAGCTCACCCTTCACCCGGTGGAAAGGTGCAAGTTCCTCCGACACCTTTGCGGGCCAGCCCTCATGAATGAAGGTCCGGAGCTTGGTCAGTGTTGGGTCTATGGCGGACGCTGCCTGAAGGTCTTGCAGTGAGACGGCAGCTTGGAGGGGCGTGTGGAGATGGAGGATCAAACCTTGTTCCAAGGCGTCATGGTCTGTGTCCGGTGCGGGACTGGGCGTGGCACGGGAAAGCAAATCCGCCACCATGTTGTCCCTACCTAGTGTAAACTGGGTGGTGAAATTGTAAGCTTGCAACCTCTCAGTCTACCTATACAACCGCAGCGGCTTGTGCCCTGACCCGGTTGTAGCTAATAAGGCGGTGAGAGCCTTGTGGTCGGTGCGGAGTGTAAAGTGTCAGCCATACAGGTATATGTGCCACCTTTCACATGCCCAAACACAAGCCAGAGCCTCCCTCTTCCCAACAGAGTACTTTTGCTCAGCAGAAGTGAGCGACCTGGACGCGAAGGCTACTGGGCGCTCCGTCCCGTGATGGAGCTGGGACAGCACAGCCCCAACCGCAGTGTTGGATGCGTCGCAGGTCACGAACGTTGGGCTTTCCAAGTCAAAATGGGCGAGTACTGGTGCGGAGGTGAGCTGTGTCTTGAGTCGGCGAATGGCTGCCGAGCATGCTGGCGTCCATGACCACAAAGCGTCCTGCTTCAGGAGGGCATGCAGCGGTGCAGTCGTATCAGAGTAATTGGGGAGGAAGCGCAAGTAGAAAGCTGTCATGCCCAGAAAGGTGGACAGTTCTGCGGGGCACGAGGGCTCTGGCAGGCGCAATACTGCATCAACGTTGGAGTGCAGCGAACTCAGGCCATCAGCGGTCAGGCGAAATCCCACAAACTCAATAGCCGATGCCGAAAAGATGCACTTCTCCCCATTTAGAGTGAGGTTGTGGCTCGCCAGCACATCGAGCACCTTGCAGAGGCGGTCATCATGCAGGTCACACGTTGCACCATGTACAACAATGTCATCCAGGTAAACAACCACACCCGGGATGCTTGCGAAGATGGTGGCCATAATCTTTTGAAAACATGCGGGTGTAGCGGAAAACCCCCATGTGAGTCACAAAGGCTATAAGGTTACGACTGTCAGGGTGCAGGGGAACCTGTAGGTAGCCTTGGCTTAGGTCCAGTTTTGTGAACACGGTGGACCCATAGAACTTGGCAGCCAACTCCTCTGCTGTGGGCAGTGGGTATTTGTCAGGAATCACTGCCTTGTTAGACATTCTGAGGTCAACGCAGGGTCGCAGACCACCCGTCTTCTTCTTCGCTGCCACCAGGTTGGAGATCCAAGGGGATGCGTCAATCTGCTCAATGATGCCAGCGTCAAGGAGTTTCTGTAGCTCGGCCAAGATGTCGTCACGCAGGCCGAGGGGCAGTCGGCGAAGAGGCTGGATCACGGGGGGCACTGTAGGATCAATGAGTGGCTGATGGTTGAAGGCAGTGAGACAGCCCAAACCTGAAAAGAGTGATGGCCAACGGTCCTGCCAGGATGTAGTCACTGTCAGAATTGTGGCGCCCACGTTGTCAGTGATGGAAAAACCGAGTGCAAAAACAAGTCAAAGCCCAAGAGGTTGGCGCCATGATGGGAGACTTGGATGGTGAAAGCAGTAAGAGTTTTACAGCCATAGCGCACGGCGAAGGTGGCGGTGCCCACCATGCCAATCTTAGTGTGGCCGTAGCCAAACAAGTCTTCGCTGTTGGCCTGAATCGAGAGGCGTCTAACTGTGGACACGTTCAGTAGTGACCTGGAGGCTGCAGTGTCAAGCAGGAGTGGCAAGCTCACGCCGTCCAGTTCCACTGTGCACCACTTGAATGGCTTGGCGCTGGAGCCCACGGAGTGAATGGTGGTCGGGCCCGACCGGTCAGGTGAGCGGGATGAGGGACTTGTCGGTGTGGGGGCAGAGCGGCACATCCTGGAGAAGTGGTTCATCTTCCCACAGCGCTGGCATCTTTGACCGGTGGCTTTGCAAGATGGCGCACGCGTAGGGTGCGACGTCGAGCCACAGTTGGCACAAGGTCTGCGTGTGACGGCCCCTTGACGTCTGGCCACATTTACCTCAGCACCGTCGTGGGTGGAGGTGGAGTCAGAGGGTAGAGCGGTTGGAGCGACAATCTGTGCCAGCGCGGAAGACTGTGAAGCGGTGGGTGTGTCTGGATTAGCGAGCCGCGCTGCTAATTGTGCTGCATTCTCGAGTTGGAACGCCATTTCCACAGCCTTCGACAGCGGGAGGTCGTCCGACGACAGCAACAGTTTCTCCCGTAGCTTGGGATCAATCGTGTGCTCCGCTAATTGGTCCCGAATCATCTCCTCCTCCAAGCCGCCGAATTTGCAGAGGCCCGCTAAGCATCGCAAATCGGCAATGTAGTGGTGTACCGGCTCGCCTGTGTGTTGCCTTCGTCGGCGAAAGGTAATCCGCCAGACTATCACTCTGCGGGGCAGCGAAATGTCTGGCCAATAAAGTGAGTGCATATGTCCGTGCGGGTTCGCGAGTACGAAAAATGCGCTGTCCCTCGACGCCCAAGCTGTGCACCAGCATGGCCGTTAGCCGTGTGTCGCTTGCCTAGTTTAGTCCGATCGCCGTCAGATATGTTGTAAAAGAGTCATACCAGCGGGACAACGGGACTGGTGGCTCACCGGGGAGCGCGAGGAACGAGGGCAGGGGAGCAGCGTTAAAGTCCATCTTCGTCGCCAAAATGTTGTGTCCGAAAAACGTGAGGACACGACTTTCTCTTTCAACGGACTTTATTCAACTGCCGTAACAGGTGTCAGTCGTCACCCAACCAACCAATGCTTTGCGACACTGCCGTAACATCGTGTAGCAGTATGGGAAACTGCCATATGCTACAATCCGGTCACCCAGTCCCAGTTGCCGGTAGATGTTTTTCAAAACCTGCTGTGAAGAGAAAGGTTGGCAACTAGAACGGCCAATTGGAAGAAAGACCTGAATGCACGGAAAAAGTTGTGGCGCTCAAGAAATCAAACGTCAGCATCAGCGGCTTTTTGGTCATCGCAAGTTACAAGTTCTCAATCAATCAATCAATCAATGATATTACCCTTTTACGTCAAGTTGGAAGATAAAAAAGTAAAAAGTACAATTAACAAAGTAACGTTTCGAAAGTACCAACTGTAGGGAGTGAAAGTCCACCATGGTGTTGGTGTCTCTACTCCAACTAGTTGATTGAAAGTGTCTAGTATGCCACATGAACGCATCAGCCAAAAGAAGGAAATGCATTCATATTACTGAACAGAACCTGTCATTTGCGTGTGTGAGTGTGTTGACGTGCCCCGTGTCGAATTGGAGTGGCAGTTGCCACTTGAATAGGTCCCTGCCCTCTTCTGCTCCACCAATCACAGAATGTCGCCAGCCACGCCCACATGAAAAAAATGCCCCTGTCGTCACCATCCGGAAGTTCAACTTGATTTGCCCCGCCCTCTACTGGTTGCTCATATTACTAAAAACAATGAAGCGAGAGAACATGAGGAGGAACTCTTTTTGTTGGGAGGGATAGTTCTTTTTTTCCCCTTTGGCTACTATGATTGAAATTCAAAATGTGAATTTGAAAAGTTGTTAAAATGGACCGAGAGGATGTTTTTAATGCCTCGAACTCCATCCCACACAAAGTGCAATTCACAGCCAGGAAGTGACGTACTTGTGCCACGTGTCAGGAAGCAGCGTTTTGGACGACATGGCGGCGCAACAGACTGATGTCGACGAGCTGTTTGATGTGAAAAATCCCTTTTACATCGGCAGCTAGCAACAATGTATCAACGAAGCCCACAAGGTGAAGGTACGTCTCGTTTTGTGTAGGGTTTAACAGCGTTAAGATGAAAGTCCTCCGGGTTTTCCCGGAATTCCAGGTTTTTCACATTTTTATGAAAATCTCCGGAGAACTGAGAAAAATTAGCCTCGAATTAATCCGGATATTAGTTGACAACATTGAGCGAAGACGTGTTTGACTTCGTTGTTTTGCTTTCACGAGCGTAGCCATGTTGAGACACAGCAATCTATTTACAAACACACTTGCTAAACCCCATGGGAATGAATGAAAGACGCCGTGGACAAGACAGTTGAAATTTCGTCGAGAACGAAAGCCACAAAGGGTGCATGTGTACACACAAAAGGAAGATTAATCATTGAATGTCGAGCATTTGAAGAGTGTTTTGTGTCAACTAATTCATGCGTGATCGGCCAAGTGTGTGTGTGGGCGCGCGTGTGTGTGTGTGTATGTATATATATAATATATTGTGTCTATATGTAGCCGGGTCTTTGAAAAGACTGGACTGAACACAAAATAATTTTTATGTGGGCTTTATTCCCGACTGGACAATGAAAAATTGTACAGCATTAAGAGAAAATACTGAGATGTTAACTGAATTTTAAGAGTTCGAAAAGGGATCTAAGAGATCAAAGAAGAGTATCTAAGTGATTAAAGACAATTACACCATAATTGACAACAGCAGTGGCTTGCTTAATGGGGAAACAGAAATAAAAATGTTATTTCCAAGCCACAATACTTAAAGTGCAGAACAAATAATCATTACCAATAATCATTACAACCCAATGTTTTGAGATGCAGACACACGTACTCAATACGTTCCGGTGTGTGGGGTGCATACAAAGCACGTGGAAAAACACAATTGATCTCCCCTCTAAAGAACAGATAACACAGTTCATATAGTTTCACAGTCCCAAAAAACCATATTTACATATTGTAACGTTGCGAACACTTACACTGTACAGCTGTTCACACGACTCACTAGTGGTAGATTTCAACCACCAAACCACAATATTATGCTCTACAAATACCATTCAAATAAGTAATCATCTGTCCAAAATTAACACTTAACATGCATCGTGGTAAACTAGTTATCCATTACCTGAATATCGCCAGGGTTACAACGACGATCATGGGTGTATCAAGTTGGGACAAGCAGTAGGAACAGTTCAGCGACTACCCTCCTTCACGTTGTTGGGGTCAGAGCGGCCTCTTCTTCCCCGCGTGTTCGTTGACTTTCGGACGAGGAGAATGTTGGTAATCCAAATAAAGGCTGGAGGCGATGAACAGTTACTTCGAAGGGTTTTAATTTATTTTCTGCAGTTTACGAATCGATTCGGGCTCCTGACGGGTCCAGATTTGAATCAGGAAGCATAGAAGAAACACATTCATGAGATTATATAGAGACAATATGATAATGAGAGGCAGGGAGGTACGCCTCTCATGCAAATCCCGGAAACAAAGAAAGTAACATGTCATCTGACCCGGTGTGGCTGGAAGAAGGTGGGAGTGGTGAGGTGAGACCAGACCACCACTACCCACCATTTGGTGTGATGGCAAGTTCCAGAACCCCCGCTGTGCATACATCCTAAGATAAGAGGTCTTCCTAGGGGGGCTTAACAGCAATCAGGGACGGACCCAAGGTGCGGGGAAACAACAGAAGACACTTGGGGGCCGTTAATCAACCAAGGAGGAAGAAGATCAAACTTATCACTACATACGTTGTTTTACATGTGAAAACAGATGTTCAGGAAGAAACCGAGGTCAATAGTATTCATAGTAAGGCGCAGTCCCTCAATAGCTGCAACACAGACACGAAAGATAACAGTTCCTCTTTTGATGTTGGCATGTCCTCTGGAGGGGTCCTAAAAGTAGTGGGGGTCGCGGATCACAAAAGGTGATTGTAATCACAGTAAGCAGTAAATACAGCATTCTACAGTGTTTCTTTCAAGTGTCTGAAAAAAGACACAACTAACCGAGAGAAACAACACATCAAAAGAGAGGAATAACACAGAGGAGAAGGAATGAAACTTCAACAATGAAATCTAACTAAGAAGAGAGGAATGATACTATACTATAACAAAATCTAACTGAGAAGAGAGGAATGATACTGTACTCTAACAATCCCTCTCTTGATCACAATCAATATTGTGATCACAAAATCATCCACTACAAAAATCAAACAAACTAAGAAGATAGGAAAGAGGCTGTAATTTAACAATCCCTCTCTTGATCACAATCAATATTGTGATCACAAATCATCTGTGCCGGGATCTGTTGTCGAAATCTATCTCGCGCAAAGCACAAGCACTGTCCAACAAATTACAACAGGAAATAACAGTCTTCGCGAAGCATGATGCCAAACCCCACCTCAATTGAGGAGTGGAGACCAAAATGACCAGTGTAATCAGAAAGGTATATGTGATTAGCTCTGGGCCGCCTGATAACTTTGGCTTGGTTTCACATATCCAAACATGGGTAGAATACACACCTTATACCAGAATGCACACCTCATACCCCCCTCACGGACTCTAAAGAGTCCGTCACTGGAAGCGAATGAAATCAAATTAAGGTACCAGCAGCATCATCGTCGTAGGCGACTGGTGCAATGCCAAGCAAGGGTTATGTGGAAAATTTGTAAATCAACATCTCAACAAGAAGCAAAAGCACACAACAATGACCACATGTTGATCGTTGAGGGATGTCCCGGTCCATGGTGTGTCAGATGTTCTCCGGGGCGCGGTCATGAATGAATCGATGAAAGCGTTGTGTTGGATGACCAGAAGAGACACACAAAAGCCAGGAGAGAGACTGTTGCAAGTCTGAGTGGGAATGCCATGGTGAGAGGGGAGGGGGTTCTGGCAGGAGGGGGCTGTGGCGGGAAAGAGGAAAGAGTTGTCGCGCTCGTTCTGGAACGGGAGGGAGGCCCCGCAGTGATGGTGTGAAGTATGGCGCAGTCGTGAAAGGGGAGGGGTTCTTCAGGACCTTAGGGTAGACTACCTGGTCCCAGGTTGATTTTCACCGGGGTTATTTTGCCCGTATACCGTGAAATCAACCTCTGTTGAATGGTGTCACCAATAGGGGGCAGCTGGGGCTGGATCAGTAGAATTGTTTTTTTTTTTTTTTTTTTCTTTTCAGGTGGTGGGATCTCTCAGCCCAAGGTGGATTTGTGTGCAATTAATGATTGCAGGCATAAGCATTCTTCATTGCAAGCATAATCAATGCATCGGGTTATCACCAGATTTAAAAATAACCAAGAAAAGAATGCAGGAAAAGATGGTTACAAATCATCTACGACATTTAGATATTGAAGTGAAATCATATCCTTATTAACCGAGCCTTTTTCCTACACCAGAATCACTGTCATCCAAAAGTAACAGCAGAGGGTACATTCCATTCACTTTAGACATCGTGGGCGTACCGGCCGCAGTAATAAACCGGATAATCAGAGCCTTGATACAGGAAAGCCAGCAACATCCACACAGTGTCAAGATAGCTAGGGAAAAGAATTTAGTTTTTTTCATTTTTTATTTTTTATTTTTTCTTAGACGTCACAAAGGTCTTACCCACTATTTCTGACGACAAGGGCGTGGTCAGGCCCGAATGGTCCGGTTCAGTGTGCGGGGCCCTCAGGGCGTGGTTGAACAACCTGTTCACCACACATCGCACACGCTCCATTGACCTCAGCCAAGAGCACATCCACCGCTGTGCGGTCCCGGATCGTCATCAGAGGGGTGACTGTCAATTGTTTTACTTCCAATAGCCAAAACGGCTTAATCTGCAAGCCTCTGGACACTGTAGTGGAGGTAGCTGATTCCGTCAGCAACCTGGTTAACCAATTTATACCCACCCAGTACACCACGAGGAACTCCAATTGCACCAGTGTAGGTGGAATCTCAAATATCCTCTGCTGTGGATGGAAGCACAGTCGTTAGTAAAAGTAGCTTCTCAATTGTTCCCAATCGTTTTCCAATTATTTTCTGCGCTAACTGTAATTCCCCTTTTTTTTTTTTTTTTTTTTTTTTACTGTTCACCATTCTGAAAACAAAATCAAACAAATCAATAAACATGAAACGGGGACACGCAATCATCGATCTTCTAGCATGTCGACAGAAACACAGATGAAATTGTTACAATGCAGGGCAATGAGTGTGGTCAGCAACACTTCAGAAAGTTACAATGTTCCCTTCTCATGCTCTCCGGCAATCAAATTTTTTTTTTTTTTTTTTTTAAAGAGTTACTTGCATAAAATCAGCCAAATTAATTAATACAACCAAATAAAATGATTACATACATATATCTCTTTGACATTTTTTTTTTTTTTACATGTAATCTCACAAATTATATAACCGAATGATTTTAGTATAATTTAACTAAATCTATGCATGCATGGTTTCCAGGTCCTGCTTGTCTCATTCATGCATTTCTTCAACTGAATCTTAACCATAGAACTATATTCACCACAATCTAGATTGTGGATGGCAGGAGCAATGGTGTCATAAATCAATATGGAGCATGCATTCAATTTCATCAATTACTCTGTTCACACGATTTCTCAATACTGTATATGTCGAAACCATAGCTTGGATAATGTTCCTGAACCAGAGACACCATTCCCCCTGCCAACGCGTGAGGTAATCCATGACGTAAAAAGAATTTTTGGGCAAAATGGGTTCACTGTCAGAGGTGACACAAACCCCATCTTGCAATGTAGTCCCCCTCTTATCTTTGTTAATTGATTGGAATTTGTTGCCGCATGTTAAATAGGATTCAAATTGTAAAAATGTTATTCCGTCGCTTACAGTCAGTAATTTATCTTCCCCCGTAAAATTTAGAAGCTGCATCTTTTGTTGTTTTGTCATCAGCGCTTGTTGTGTGCGCTGTGCACTTACGTATCCCAATTTGATGCTCAGGCAGCATTTGTCTTTCAGATGTAATTATTTTTCTTGTCTTCAGCCAATTCCTAACAATCTGTTTATATGTCAAACAAACAAACAAACAAACAAACAGAGAGACAAACACAAAAACAAACAAAGTAAAGTAAAAGAACAAGACAGAATAAGAAACAAACATGACGTCTGAGTCGCGCCAAGAGTTGCGCTTATCTCCACACAAGCAAAGGCTAACAAAGCATACATTCTCATCACAGACATCACTCTGCAGACAAACTAAAACACCTCGATATCACTCTCAACCAAGTCAAGTATCTTAAACTTTCTAATCTCATCATCAGCAAAACCACTTAACCTCATCCAACACCCACACACTGGCACATAAAATGAGCCCAGGCCAACACAGTAAACCGAGCGTCTACTTCTTGTCTATAACAACACCTTTACTTTCCAAACCTCCTTTCTATGACCCTCTCACACAAATACACAGACAGAACATATTTCGCACTGCATCCACACGCACACACAGACACTCACACACACGCATTCCTCACTTGTTCACTCAATAACACTCATTCAGAATGGTTCGGTATTAGTCTTAGATCGAACCAATCATTTTCCCTACTAAACTCTCCCTCCATTATTATTCTTTCTCAGCAATTTACGTCTAATATTTTCTGTTTTTATAATTTTTAATGTCTTTGGGGTTTTAATAATTTTTCTTGTCTTTGGGGTAAGGTTTTAATAATTTTTCTTGTCTTTGGGGGTTTTAATAATTTTTATTGTCTTTGGAGTTTCAATAATTTTTCTTGTCTTTGGAGTTTTAAGAATTTTTCTTGTCTTTGGGGTTTTAATATTTTTTTTTTCTTTCTTGTCTTTGGGGTCTTAGTAATTTTTATTGTCTTTGGAGTTTTAAAATATTTTTTTGGTTTTGTTTCGTTTGAACCTCAAGGAAGTACGGAAGTACCCAATCTGGGGTACTTTCTTCCTCCGGAGACTTATGTATTATCCGCGAATATCTCTCTTTATCGCGGACTTCTGTATTCTTCTCTGTTCTCTGTTCTCTTTATCCTTCTCTTTTGTTCTTTATACTCGAGTCTCTAAAACTACATTTGCGCATTACACTGTTCATCCAGCCACAATTTAACTTTTTGGTATGTCAATTCAAGACGTGATCCTTACCTCGATCTCAGCCAACAGACAGAAGACCAATTTGGAGGATAAATGTCCCCTTACCTCGTCAATTGAGGGCGCCCGATGTTCTGTCTGTTGGCAGAAACCTCAGTCCGAAATCACGTCGGGGTCACCAATTGTTGGGGTCAGAGCGGCCTCTTCTTCCCCGCGTGTTCGTTGACTTTCGGACGAGGAGAATGTTGGTAATCCAAATAAAGGCTGGAGGCGATGAACAGTTACTTCGAAGGGTTTTAATTTATTTTCTGCAGTTTACGAATCGATTCGGGCTCCTGACGGGTCCAGATTTGAATCAGGAAGCATAGAAGAAACACATTCATGAGATTATATAGAGACAATATGATAATGAGAGGCAGGGAGGTACGCCTCTCATGCAAATCCCGGAAACAAAGAAAGTAACATGTCATCTGACCCGGTGTGGCTGGAAGAAGGTGGGAGTGGTGAGGTGAGACCAGACCACCACTACCCACCATTTGGTGTGATGGCAAGTTCCAGAACCCCGCTGTGCATACATCCTAAGATAAGAGGTCTTCCTAGGGGGCTTAACAGCAATCAGGGACGGACCCAAGGTGCGGGAAACAACAGAAGACACTTGGGGCCGTTAATCAACCAAGGAGGAAGAAGATCAAACTTATCACTACATACGTTGTTTTACATGTGAAAACAGATGTTCAGGAAGAAACCGAGGTCAATAGTATTCATAGTAAGGCGCAGTCCCTCAATAGCTGCAACACAGACACGAAAGATAACAGTTCCTCTTTTGATGTTGGCATGTCCTCTGGAGGGGTCCTAAAAGTAGTGGGGGTCGCGGATCACAAAAGGTGATTGTAATCACAGTAAGCAGTAAATACAGCATTCTACAGTGTTTCTTTCAAGTGTCTGAAAAAAGACACAACTAACCGAGAGAAACAACACATCAAAAGAGAGGAATAACACAGAGGAGAAGGAATGAAACTTCAACAATGAAATCTAACTAAGAAGAGAGGAATGATACTATACTATAACAAAATCTAACTGAGAAGAGAGGAATGATACTGTACTCTAACAACGTGCATGTCACCCTCACTTCACTTGCTGGTCTGATTCTCCCGCACTCTATATGTTCCCGCATGTTTTGATCTAGTGTGGCTCTTAAAGTGACAGTGCTGCATTTGTTAAACAAGGCAGCCTTCACTACAAAAGTCTAAGTGAGGTTCACCGGGTTACATATATATATATATATATTTTTTTTTTTTTTTCCCCCGGGAATTTGAGAAAAGTCCACTTTCATCTCTAAGTACAATCGTTTACTCCTTAGGAATCCTCTGGCTAAGCCAATTGAATCGAACCTAACCAACGTATTTGCAACTGTCAAACGTAGTAGTTCTGGCATTCAGCTCAAACTACGTGCTGCTTTTACTCTTTTTTTCTTGAAACACCGTAAAAGGAGACGGAAACGGACACTTTGTTGTACAGAGCATACATTGCCCAGGTGAGCAGATCACTTGCGTGCCACTCAATATCGAAAAGCAGAATTAAAAGCGTGCTCATCTTCACCTTTGGTGTTGCGTATGATCGAAAAAGTATGCCGTCGTCATGGATGACATCGAGGCCAACTCTGCACCTGAGCTTCAAGCTGTCAGGATGTTTGCAGAATATATGTCAAGTGAAAGCAAACGGGAAACACCATGGCAACAATGTTTGTTAACCTCGAGGGTTTATATGCTAGTCGTTTGAAAAAAGGTACACTAATACCACTTACTAGGATGTCATTTTATCGGTCTGTCTACTGTCAACGGAATTTATTCTTTTTCAGTTTAATTCTTTTTCAATGCGTTGCCATTCTCTGCTGTCGCTTTTCCTCCACAGTGATGCCGTTGTGGAGGATCTTAACAAGAAAATGGCCAAGTGTGGATGCCGCAAACACCACGTTCCTCCTCATGGCGGCTTCGGTCTCCCACCATGCGGCGAACACCGATGCTGCTCTCGGGACTCCACATCGAGGGGAAAGCTTGGAGTGGTAAGCAGAAGTTTCCCATTGCAGCAGGTTGCTAGATGCACGAAAGTCGTCACCACCGATTTTGCCACGTCGGTCGCCTTCGATGGAGTTGTTCAGTGGGCGACGGATCGATCAGTTGGACATTTGAGGAATGCCTTCTTGTGAGCGAATTTCTGTTTTCCTTCTGCAAGTTGAACATCAGAACATCAAAGTGATGTCGCGTACTGCAACTCGTTTGTTTTTCAGCATGGCCATGACAATCCAGGTGCTGCTGAGTCTTGATCGTGTCGACTTGGCGAGGTAATAAGTGACACAATTGTCCAACGGTAGCTGTGAATGATGGCCAAGTTGTCAATGTAGTTTGAGAAAATACCTGCAAAAAAAGGAATTCTCTTCAATACATGCCCTTATTTTCGCCCTTATTTGGGCGTAAGAACGGAGAGTGAAGCCACAAAGAGCAAAATAAATGTCCAGCCAAATGTGAGCTGCATTGAAGTCGCTCCCACTAGATTCCTGTCATGTCAGTGCTCCAAACCCTCCCCCCCAAAATGGCCAAAAAGGTGAAAAGAAGCCATTTGATGACCACAGTTGAAGTGGGTTTTGGTTAGCCCGAATCATCACAACTCTATTCTGTGGCAGGAAGGAGCTGAAGAAGATGCCAGAGCAAGATGAGGATGCAACAGCAACCCAGCTAGCCACTGCTTGGCTTCATTTGGCGCTGGTGAGCAGATCAGTAGCAAGAAGCTCCGTTTCACAGCCACCATCGTTGCGGATTATTACCGATTCATCTGCGGAATCCTTTCACGCTGTTGATGGCCCTCTGCCCGTGGCTCCAGGGTGGAGAGAAAGCGCAAGACGCCTTCTCCGTTTTCCAGGAGATGTCAGACAAGTACTCGTGGATGCCGCCGCTGCTTCTGCTACATGGCTTAGAACAGGGGTGTCAAACTCATTTCACATGGTGGGCCACATACGGCCTCGGTAGATGTCAAGTGGGCCGGACCATTAAAATGATACCATACTTTGCTAGAAATTACCAAAACAATATGTCTTTCCTTTGTTTTGGTATAAACAAGCACAAGAACATTAGGAAAATGTTGAAATTTAATGAACATATCTTTTACAAAACATTTCATGAAGCACCTTACATTTCCATCGACAAATGTGCAATTTACTTTTATCATTCACATATATGCATTGAAACTGATCCCACTGATTGTACAAACTTTAACAAGTAATTGGTATTGAAAAATATAGGAATGGACTTTAAGATTAAACGAGATTTATAAAGAAACAAAGTTTTAAACCATTTACACGTGCATATAAAATCTAAATGTAATCCCTGCCTACACCTTACAAACTAAGGAGAGTGCTATTAAATGTGTAAATGTGAGAGTGCTATTGATAGCGTCTGCCCTCCATCCTTAATTGTCTAAACAACCTTAATTGACTAATCATAAACACGTCTGCTGCACACGGAGAGATCCTGGCCTGCGTGTGTGTGCGTGTGTGTGCGTGTGTGTGTGTGTGTGTGTGTGTGTGTGTGTGTGTTCGTGCGCTCTGCTCAACCGCAAAGGCCCACGTGGGGCAATTTAAAAAAAATATTTGTTAATTGGTCGCTACTTCACGGATTTTCGTTGTTCGCGGGTGGTTTTGGTCCCCATTTTGCGAAAAACGAGGATTACTGTACTGTTTTACATGATCATCTCGCGGGCGGATTAAACCCCTTTGCGGGCGGATCCGCCCGCGGGCGTACGTTTGACACCCCTGGCTTAGAACAAGTGGGAGGAGGCCCAGGAGCGCTTCAGGAAAGTGCCATGCTATGCTTCTGTTTGTGTGCCAGACTCAAGGTTGTTGCGCACACAGTGCAGTCAGCCAATTTGGCTCACTTTTGGATAAGCCGCAATTAATATGCCACAGGGCTGCATGACCACATCGGGGTTTTTTGTTTTTGTTTGTTTTTATCCCCATATTGGATGAGAATTGGCCAATTTGGATCATTAATGGATCTTTTTCCCTGTGGTTCAAATCCTGCCGTTTTGGTACGTCTCGTGCAACAGACTGTGCTATGCAGCGCCGCACATCTAATCTAGTGAGCGGCTACTCCGAGCTGCCAGCCAAGCTCCATTTGGCCCTTTTGAAAAGACAAGCACTGAACAACAAATGTGGTGACTTTGTGGGGACTCGAAGCCTTGCTGCAAAGAAAATGGAGAAAAGCCATCACAAGACCGTCAACCCCTGCACACTCATGTTTGGGGACCGTGGACTTGCTTGTTCAGGGATTAGGAAAATCAACCGCCCTTCTTTTGGTTGGGGGTTTGTTGACCTTTGACCCCATTTTCTTTGGCGGTATATTGAATGTTGATCAGCGTTTTGGAACAACATTTGTCCTTTTTCAAATTAAGTTTTGGAGGAACTGCTCGAGACCCAAAAGCTTTACTCAACAACTCCTCATTAATAATAAAGAGTTTGCCAGTACAGATTTGTTTTGTTTTTTTTTCCATATGCTGTCCGGTCTTGAATCTAGCCCTCAGAAGACTTCTTCAATTGAGCGAGGAGGGCAAAAGGCTTCCCCTGCTTTGTGGTCGTCCGATAGGTGTGCAGCAAGCTTGATGCAGCCATTGGGTCAGCAGGGGGCGCCAAAGCGTTTGTCGTCAATTCAATTGGATGGACAAGCTGACGAAGCGATATTGAGGAGGCACATTTGTGGTTGGCAGGTTAACTTTGATTGCCCAAACAGATTTTGTTGATAGCTTCACAAAGTTTTCTGCTGCCGTGATCGGGTGATGCTGGCGCTGGCAAATGTCTTCCCTCGGTGTTTAACCTTCGGCAATATTCTGTTGAACTCAACAGGCCAAAATGCGATGCAACCACTTTTGGGGCGCAATCTAAACGGCACAATGTCAATTTTTGTTTGTTCATCTTCATTTGCAGGACAGCAGCCGCCCTGAGACTTCGCTCAACCTGGTCGTGCTGACTCGGCACCTTGGAGAAGCCCCCAAGGTGAGACTTTGGACCTGAAGCTTGCGAGCCAAGTATTGCATTTTGCAGCCACAGCTTGTCCACCGTACTTGTGTTTGCTGCTGCTCATAGCTCAGGTGAAACCATTCCCAATCATTTTTGTTCCGTTTCCTTCTATTTGTCCACAGGTGACTAGTCGGCACCTCTCGCAACTCGCAGATGCACGCCGGGTCCATCCGTTCCTCCAAGACTCTTTTTCCAAGGTGACCTACTTGTCTTCCTCTTGGTGCTCTTCATGATCTTGACTAGACTGATTTGTGTAATTACTCACTTGTAAATGTGTTTATGACGATTGCCTTGGACTAGCAGCACTTGGGTGGCGCAAGTGCGGTGCGCACGTAGCGATTGTCGACATCTAAGCTGATTTCTAACATGTGGTCAACAGCGCACATGCAAAGGAAGGAATTGTGACGTGTGGTGACGCATTTTGCGTTGAAGGACTAATATTGGCCTTTGGGTGACGGCGTGGTGCCACGGGGCATTCAGACTGATGGGAAATACAAAAAAGAGTAGAAGAAGGCTGAGGAGAAGCTAGGCTAACTGTTAGCTGAGCAGTTGAGGAGTTGGCGCGTGCAAACTTTTCGGCTTGTTTTTAGACACGTGACATGACGATGGTGATGATGATGAGAATGAGAACGTTCATGATGATAATCTTTCAGACGCACTCCACAAGTGATCTCAAATTTGAGCCGCTTGTCGGTCTGTGTGTGATTGACTGAAGCTGGCCTGTTGTGGTGGTGGAAGTGCTGCAGGCATTCTGGGGGCCCTGCCAAAAGGTGCTCCAAGTCTGCGGCCTTGAGAGTTGCACAAGGGTGTAAATGTGCACAAACACGACGCGTTGCCAAACGATTCGTGCCAAGCACAGCTGGTGCTTGAGTTTGATGGATGAATGTGATCCTCGGATGTCAAGTCGGGTGCCTTTTTCTTCCTTCAGGTCGGTCCCCGAGGCCAAGCCCGAAGGACGGGCGCCGCCGGAGCCGCGTCGACAGGTCCGGCCCGAGCCCGGCCCCCATCCCCGGCCCCCTGACGCCGTCGACCGCAGCCCGTCACGTCATCCTCCCCCACCCCGCCAACGGAAGACCACGTGAGCCCACCGCCAAACGCGCTTCTCCCCAAGTCTCCCGCGCAGCCGCAAAGTCTGGAGCGGGGATGAACGCGAGCGGAGCGCCCCGCGGCTCGGCGCCATGTCGAGGGGGAGACGTTGGGCGTGGCGTCGAGCGCCAAAGAGGAGATGGAGTGGCGGTGGCTCCAGGTGGAGACGACGCCGCTGAGGCCAGAGAGGCGAGTGCCCATCGACGCGTCTTCGGAGAACTCCCACGCCGACTGGCTGCCGGCGCCCCGGCCGGCTGCGCCGCTCCACAAAGAGGTAGGACGACGGTCGGGTGACGTTTGGAGGGCCTCTTTGGGTCGCTTTGGAAAGCTCACCCAATGGCCTTCCCTTTTTGTGGAATTTGAAAATGTCTCAGTGGAGAAGCAAAACGTGTTGGAGCAGCTTCACAGACACAACAGTCTGTTGCTGGGGGGCGGTGCAACTCATCAGGCTTGTTTCATCCATCAATGTCTTTCCAGAGTGCAACGGTGCCTTCCTCCTCGGCGCCATGGCAACACTCGCACCAGCTGAACCCCGACTTGCGCGCTGCATCGGAACCCGAGCGAGTCGTCGCCCAGCGGCGGATTCAAACGCCCGTGTGCAGACTCCAGGGAGAGAAGGCGCCGCTCACGCGCCGTTGCCGGGAGCTCCTCGGACAGACGGCGGAGCTTTGCCGTCGCCTCGAAGCGCAGGAGGCTGATTACTGCTCTCTGGAAAAGTCGCATGAGAGGGCCACAAGAGACTTTGGGACGATGAGACGACTCCTCGGAGAGAAAGACGAAGGCGATGTAGCGAAGCCTGTTGGAACGCAAAGAGGAGGACTTGGAAGAAGCTCTGGTCAACATGAGCTCGCTCGGCGACGGCTTGGAGGAAACGGAACGCCAGCTGCCAGCCGAGGACGACCTCCTTTCTCCAGCGAGTCCGCGTCTGTCCCACCGAGTCGAGCAAAATCGTAAAGCCGAGCTGGCGCTGGCGGCGGAGAAGCGCCTCGCCGAGCTCCGGCGTCACCTGTGCACTCTGCGACCAGGATGTGCCCGTCCACGCTCGCAGGGGTGACCACGGGTAAGGGACGAAAGCCCGCCGGCGTCCACTTCGGATGGAGAGTCCCCGCCATCATTGGGCGCCGCGTCCGGGATGGAAGACGGGAGCAGCGCTGACGCCGAGGCCCTCCTCTGCGTGGAGACGAGTCGCCAGAAAGTCGAGGCTTTTCTGTCCGCCGGCTGCCATCACGCCGGCTCGCCGCTTCGCTCCTTGTCACAGGCGCCGCACGAGCCATCGCGCGCATCGGCGGACATCCGCCGTGGACAAAAGACCTCGGAGGAGCCATCGCTGGAGGCCACGCCCCCCGGCGGCGGGGGTTCAAACGTCGCCATGTCGCCAGAGGCCATCGCAAGAGCCGAGGCGGGCGTGAATCCCCCCGCCGTCTTTCAGGCCTTAGTCGCAGCGGGACTCTCCCACCCCGTTCGGAACCCGAAGCTCGGCTACCGAGAGAAATAGCGGCCGCTCGAAGGCGAGCTGGCGGAAGCCTGCCGCCAAACGGACCCCAAAGCAACCCACAGGCGTCCCACTGGATAAGCGCCATCCGAGAAGCGAAAGCCCACTTTGGCTCGGGCCCACCCGCGTCGGCTGCCGCCCGCCCGCCACAGCTGGCACCGGTGCATCTCTTTGCATGCGGGAGGCCCTCATCCAGTCCCAGGTCGCTTACGCGGCGTGCCGATTACGAGCCGCCCACAAACGCGACTCGGCCTGCTGTCGGCAGATGCGGCCGAGCACCGACGCTCTCCTCGGGCGGCGCGCCGGCCGCGGCGGGGTTGCTCGCGAGAAGTGCGAGACGTCCCTTGGGTCGAGAGTGAAGCGGGCCCATGTTCGGACCAAGTCTCAAAACGACAAGAGCGGCCGGGGGAACCTTTTCACGTGCCGCTCGAGGAGCCGGAGCGCCGGGAAGAGTCGTGCGCCACCACCCGGCCGGCTCTCTTGGACAGCCGGCAAAGGCCGAAGGACGATCCGCCGGCGGATGCGGACGGCATGAAGGAGCGGCGCCGGAATCGTGTGAAAACGCTCAAGGACGACTTTGAGTGGCAAATCGCTCAGATTCGGCGGATCTGCCAAGACGAGGTTGTCGGGCCTCGCCTCGCCGACCTCCTGGCGAACGGGAGCGACGGCCGGGTGGCCTCGGCGCCGACGGAAGCGGGGCGACGGCGGAGAGTGGCCGAGGGGGACGCCGCCTCCACGCCTCTGAAGGACAGGACCCGCCGACCGGAGGCTCCGATGAACGCCTCGAGGGACCAACGATCGCCTGGAAGGCGACGACGCCGGCCTGAGGCTCAAATACCAGCGAGACTTGGAGAGTCTGAAGATTTTTGCTTTGCACTCTCACACGACCAATCGCAGCTGGTCAGCGAGGAAGGCGGTCGCTTTTTGAGCAACGGTGTCTTGGAATAGTTCGCCGGCGTGACTTGTTGAGTTTGTCAGACGTTTTGACAGAACTGCCAGTCGTCTTTTTGCGCTTGTGACACTCAGAGGCGACGTATCGCGACCATGGCGCGACGGCTGTCGACTCAAATGCTCTGCGCTTCGTTACTTTGCTGAAGCGCGCACACGCGTCGGTTCAAAAGTCACCGCCCAGCACGATGATTGGCAGCCCTGCTTAAGATGTGTTCTAAGCAATGTCCATCGCGAGTTGT
This sequence comes from Hippocampus mohnikei, assembly GCA_026261675.1. Lineage (NCBI taxonomy): Eukaryota > Metazoa > Chordata > Actinopteri > Syngnathiformes > Syngnathidae > Hippocampus > Hippocampus mohnikei. The sequence continues at coordinate 42,796 of JAKGUB010000106.1, read as the reverse complement.
GGAATACAAGCGCTGAGAGAAGACGCTCTCTCTCCTTGATCGTTTCTTGAAGGCGACTGAACCGTTTCCCACTAATGCGAATTCGTGCACTGTGAATGTTCCCGCCTGCGCCGACGCGCTCCAACCGAACTCGCACACTCTTCAAGCGGCAAAGCTCGGCTTGAGGCGTTTTGCTGCCGGTGCGCTCGCATGACTGCGTCTCGCCTCTTCGTGTACGTGCAGCACCGTGTGGCAAATGGACTCACCGTTAGAATGGAGCCACGTGTCTTTGGCTGTTTTTGCAACCAAGCTTTCATTTCAGCCAGGCCGCGTGCGAGCGCGGTTTCGCGGCAATGGAAGAAACCCACCGCAAGGTGGTGGGAGACCTCCAAGGGCGGCACCAGAGAGAGATTTCCAAGCTGATGGAGGAGCGCGAGAGACTCCTGGCCGAGGAGACGGCCACCACCGTCGCCGGTACGTCGCTCGTGTCGAGGGCGCTTCCTCTCAATGAAGAAACCGCGCCGTCTCTCCTTTTGACTCGCAGCCATCGAAGCCGCGAAGAATGCACACGAGGAGGTGGGACAGATTCCAAAAGAGTGGCGCATTCCAAAAGCGTCGCCGCATACGTTTGTTGTGGTGGCTGTCAACATTTGGCGGGACTGCGATAACAGAGCCCATTCATTGCAAGATGCTCTTCCCTTTTTGAATTAGAAGAAGCAACATCGGGTCGTGATGCACAAGCCTTCTGATGGAGAAAGACGAACTTAATCTTATCATGTTTTCAAGGTTCATTTCAGTATTGTATATGCTTGATTGACCTCGAACGGTATGTTCTCACAACTTGTACACAATGGAAGCATAGAGTCAGAGAGATTAAGAGACCGGAGCAGATGGTACCTGACCACATCATTAGTAGACACACTGGTGCCTGTTATCTTATAACTTGGAATGTACACATGTCTGGAGGTTGGTGCGAGTACCAGGAGAATGCTTTGTCTGAGGGGCGACCCAATTGGGCCGTCCAGAGGTGTGACATGTGAAGAAGGGAGTGTTTTTCTGATATATCACTTGTAATTTGCATACACAACCGGACGGTTCGGACATTGATGAGGACTCTGACTTAGACAGCGTTGTCTAGTCACACATGGACAAACACCCTAAGCCCCAAGGGACTCCTCATTGCACACACTTACTGACAACACGAAGAGTCCGAGCGGGTAAGGCCAGGCAGGCCCCTGCTTACGCCGCAGCCGGCGAGCTGCCTGTTACCTAAGGTTACGGGTAGGGCCTCTTCAAGTAACCACCATGTAGGAGGTTCGTTGTATAGGCTTTGTGTGAGCCTATTTTTCTTTTTTATCATTCTTTTATTTTAAACTTCTCATGAACATTTTATTTATTCAAGTTGATTATTTTTGAGCGATCTGTGAAAACGATCCATTACGTTATTCATCTGCTTGTGTGTTTTACTACTATTAAATTTGACCCTATTCCTGTTTTTCAGACACAAGGTTCTCGACCCCAAGCGGGGTGGGAGGAGTGGAATTTTTCCCTATTGGAGGGTTTTCGCCACTCCCTGAAAAACAACTCTGTTGTTTTCGATTTATGATGTGTTAACTTGAATCCAAGGGAATTGTTTTCACTGATGCATTCGAAATCCACAACAGGGGGGAAATGTAAAGTAAGCTCTTATATTTGTGTGTATTTCTCAACACCCTATTGTATTACTTGACCTTGCTTTTCTGTGTTCACATAAAACTTTCCTGTCGGACTTTATTCAGTGGACTCATGTTGTATATGTAAATAGCCAAAACGGCTTCCTTTGTATAATTTGCAAGTTTCTGGACACTGTAGTGGAGGCAGTTGATCCCGTCAGCAACCTGGTTAACCAATTTATACCCACCCAGTACGCCACGAGGAACTCCAATTGCACCAATGTAGATGGAATCTCAAATATCCTCTGCTGTGAACAGAAGCATAGTCATGAGTAAAAGAATCTTCTCAATTGTTTTCCAATTATTTTCTGCGCCAACTATTATTCCCCTCTTTTTCTATTTTTGTTTCTTAAAAAGAAAAAGAAAAACTCTGCCGCGATAATTGATATTTGCCTATAAAATTGTTAAAAAAAATATACTGTACTTCTGTATTCAATAGAAACCCAATTCACAAAAGAAAGAAATATAGTAACACTCACAGCAAAGAATAACTATATCAACGTAGATTTTAGACCGAAACAGAAGAGAACCGAAACACAACAATACAATACCAAAAAAAAAAAAATTAAGTACCGGTAAACAATAACTATTTCACCATTCTAAAAACAAAATTAAACAAATCAATAAACGATAATAAATCTAAACCATAGAATTAATACTCCCCACCAATCCTGCAGATTGGACGGCAGGAGCAACGGTGTCTCAAATCAATATGGAGCATGCATTCAATTTCATCAATTACTCTGTTCACACAATGTGTTCTCGACATAGGTTAAAACAGTAGGTTGTATAATGTTCCCCAACCAGAGACACCATTCCCCCTGCCAACGTGTGAGGTAATCCATGACGTAAAAATAATTTTGGGCAAAATGGGTTCACTGTCAATGCTGACATAAACCCCATCTTGCAATGTAGTCCCACTTTTATCTTTGTTCAGTTGATTGGAATTTGTTGCCGCAGATTAAATAGGTTTCAATTTGTAACATGTTATCCTGTCGCTTACAGTCAGTAATTTCTCCCTCCAAAAATTTAGAAGCTGCATCTTTTGTTATTTTATTATCAGCGCTTGTTGTGTGCGCTGTGCACTTACGTATCCCAATTTGATGTGGTAGCTGAACAGCATTTGTTTTTCAGATTTGTGATTAGTTTTCTTTTCTTCAGCCAATTCCTGACAATTTATTTATATGTCAAACAAACAAACAGACAGACAAACAAACAGACAAACAAACACCTAATAGGAAGTGGTAATGTTACATACAGGGTTAAATACTGTGCATCTTTTCAGTGTTAAATTGTATCGAGAATACAAGCTATGCGAGATTAATGTCTAGTGGGTGACAAAACATCATGTTAGTGTGCACCAGCAGCTCATTCATTCTATCCTTTTTTTTCCTCAACATTCTTTCAACATGCAGAGCTTGCCCCATGCACTGTTCAAGGTTGCCAGGTGGCTTATCTAGCCAATGTCTACCCACCCACGCATTGTCGAACAGAATCGTTCGAGTAAACGTGGAGAGAATTTTCCAAATATTTTCAATTGTCAATAACTTGTCTTGGGCAAACTGAGGAGCTCATCGCACAGTGGAATTGGGTGGGGCTGCGGAATTGCTTGATTGTGCCCCCCCGCCCCTATTTCATGCGGTTTACAACCTGCATGGAGGGTCCCTGCAGAGCTCACACAGTGATTAGAGTGCCCCTCAGTTAACAAACGCTGTGTATATATTTTCTTAATTCATTCAATATCTTAAAAGCTTACAATAGGGTTTTTTCAATTGTGAAAAATAAAGACCCATTCTTCATGTGTCCGGTGAGTGCAGGCCCCCTGTGATTGAGAAGAGAGAAATTGCAGCACTCCAAGAGCACATCTGGTAACAAGTTGACTCGAACCTAAAACAATCATTCTCTTCACACTTTTACTTTCAAAAAGAGCACCCCATCCTCCCAGCCCCCCCTCTTTCTGGGGGACTGAAGAATCCTCAACGCCTTTTTCTCCTCTCCCTATATTCTGGCACCTCATCGAGGCCGCCAAACATCATCATATATATCAAATATTACCGGCTATAAGAGAAAAAAACACAAATAATATGCCCAGATCAGAAAACAATTTCTGACTACTCATTACACTGCTCACTTCACTTTAGTGTCTATTTTCTCTAATAAGAAACGTTCTACATGTGCCAATGTCACATAAGAATTCCAACAGAATGCCATTCATCACTAGTATGATTATCGGTCTCTCTCCTTTTATTATACAGAATACAGAATTATCATCATCACTCATATGTATTTTATTTACCTTTCGCTTAACCCTCATATTTTGATAAACATAGTTCAATAAACATCACCGTCAGACTAAATTTATCCTGCTTCATGAATAAATATATATAATTACGTCGCATTATCGATTTGGTATTTGCCACCGACAAGCATTCATTCATTATCGTCAATTCGGCCCCTCCAGACTCAGGGCAGTTCGATTTGATCGGTCCTTGTTGGACTTCACCACATTCCGACACTTCGCCCGCCAAAGCAGAAACAAATGTGTCGTCGCCTTTTTTAATGCAGGACCCCTAAAACTGCCTGAAATCTGAGGATCCCGAAGCCGCTTGTAGGTCTGTTGTTTTTTTCTTTTTTCGCCTCCTCATTCTGTCTAAGTCTGCATAGTCGCTACGTGGCCTTTGCGCCACAACGAAAACATCTACCCTCTTTCAAAAGTTTTAGTTCCTCAGAAGTGAATTTGGAGGAATCAGACGGCTTTCTATGTTTGTCAGTTTTTTTTCAGAGGCCTTTTGGTGTTTTGGTTTCCCTCGGCGCAATAATCATTAATTACTTGCACAACCCGTATCGGTCCATCATCATCTATCCCAGCTAATCGCGTGTTTTTGACGAACGTTTTTTCTTCATCTTGACGCACTGTCGCCCGTTGCGACATGTTTAATCGCAAGGAGTCAATGAATGTCCTTGCATCCATGTTGGTGTCTAGCAACAACCAAAAGAATTCACGGAATTTACAGGAAGTCGCACTCTTGCTCGGTATGTTTTTTCAAACCAAAATGTTACGTACCTGCGCCGAATTGAATAATCACTATTACTATCGAACCAAAGCGAATTATTCAAGTTCAATATTCGCAACTTCAGAACCTTCAACTGAATGTCTTCCATAAATCTCACATCTGGATCGGCTTCCAACTCTTTTCTCTGAGCCTGATCCATTATGCCTCAAATAAAATACCAAAATGAATTCAAAAACAAGTCCAAACTAGGAGTCACTCAAACAGTCCTCTATTAAGTACGGGACAATGCCCAAAAACTTTACAACTAGTCTTTTGGTCAGCAATCAATCACTCACACTCGCAGTCTTTCGCAGTCTCTCTGTCACGTTGCATGGTGGTGGTGGACCCCAAGGAGCAGGCAGGAGGAAGGAGCAGGGTGTACTAGACGAATTGTATTTAATAAAACACAGAAAACTAAATCCAAAACAAAGTCCAAAGTATCAAACAAAACGCATGACTGAAGATAAAAACTCAATAACAGAAACATGACCAAAACAAACCTGACAGCAGCAGACAAACAGTAACAAATAACGCATGACTGAAGATAAAAACTCAATAACAGAAACATGACCAAAACAAACCTGACAGCAGCAGACAAACAGTAACAAACAATCATGACAGTGGCAAAAGCTACAATGACCCGACCAACTGGACCCCGCAGGTACAAAGGACTGGTCCCTATTCCACCATGTGCCTGGCGGAGCACGTCTGCGGCCGACACCCTTTTCCCCTTCAGGCAGTGCTGGTGATGCAGCTGTCCTGTTTTCGTCTCGTCAAGCCGCGTCTACGGTGGGCCGAGCCCCGTCCGCGTCCACGTTGAGCCGAGGCTCGTCACGTGTCTGTTCGAGCTGAGTCACATTCACGTCGACGACGAGCCGTGCCACGTCTACGCCCACGTCAGGACGAGCCCCTGTTCACGTCCGGCTGTCCCATGTCCCCCGCTACGTCGAGCTCCGTCCACGTCAGGCCAAGCCCAGCCAAAAGGTCGCCGTCGCTTTTGTTCCTGTTCCCTGGCGAGGCGAAGGTCGCCGTCGCTTTTGTTCCTGTTCCCCGGCGAGGCGAAGGTCGCCGTCGCTTTTGTTCCTGTTCTTCGGCAAGGCAAGGGTTGCCATCGCTTTTAGTTCCCGTTCCCCGGCGAGGCAGCCTTTTGGACAACTTTGGGACGTCTGGGATCCGTCCCTTGAGGGAGGGGTACTGTCATGATTCGGTTTGGGACCAACAGGTGCCACTGCAGGGCTCTCCCTGAGCTGCACACCTGTTGGTCATTTGGCAATTAGTGCTTTAAAGGACTCCCACCCGAGCATTCAGTGTCGGGTCATTGTAGCTTTTGCCACTGTCATGTTTGTTTGTTTGCTGCTGTCAGGTTTGTTTCGATCATGTTTCTGTTAGAGTTTTTATCTTCAGTCATGATTTTTGTTTGATACTTTGGACTTTGTTTTGGATTTAGTTTTCTGTGTTTTATTAAATACAATTCGTCTAGTACACCCTGCTCCTTCCTCCTGCCTGCTCTTTGGGGTCCACCACCACCACGCAACGTGACACTCTCACAGCCTTTCACACCCACACAATCGCATGCACATTCACTCTTCTATTGTTTTCAAATGTGAAAAATTGTTTAATGTTATTTATTTTGCAGAATAGTAGTGAGTGAACCTTCTCTCTTTTATCGGCGCCTAAGTTATTACGTACTTAGAAAACGTTTAATTTCCTCGACCCGCACACCCGAACCATAGAAACTTTAATAACCTTTCGGATATATCAAAGTTATTTCAAAGTATTTCAATCAACCGGAGTTTATACTTTCTTGGCTAGTGCGGATAGTTTTATGTAACCTATAGGATTTGTATTTCATTTCTCATTTCAGGGCCAACGCCCTTTCAGCGCGCTGGGTCCCACTCACTCCCTTATTCCCTTTACTTCCGAATTTAGTTTTTAACAATTTATAACCTACTTTTAGCGTTATTCCTTTTTCCGAGTAATTAAAATGCAATACCTGGATGCCTAGGTCAGCCTGGATCGGTGGGAATCGTCGTCCGGGCGATCGACCGGAGCCGGAGAAGGAGGCCCGTTCTCCTTTCAAGTGGGAGACGCTGTCGACAGATTCTTGGAGTCCTCGGACCAGCGGCGGTCGGTCGCCCAGTCGAGATTCCCGGGTTTCGGCACCAATGAAATGTTGGGTCTAAAAGGCCTGGCCGACCCGGGCAAAGAACAGGCAGCACACTGAGATAAAGTTTTAGACTGCTGCAGCAGGGAAGAACAGGGAGGGCACGATGTTTCAGTGCCTCGGCTCACAAGATCTCCTGTCGGTTCGCCGCTGCAGAGTGCATTTATTTTGTGTAGAGCATGCGCAGTGCAAACAATGGAAAAGTACTGGTGTGATTTGGTGTTGGCTATCATATGGTGTGTGGGTGCGTGTTTTGGGTGCGATGGAATGTGTGTGGCAGATAGTGTGTGAGGAAAGTTTTATGTGAACACAGAAAAGCAAGGTCAAGTAATACAATAGGGTGTTGAGAAATACACACAAATATAAGAGCTTACTTTACACTTCGCTTCAAAGGAAACAGCGTCGATATGTCCTTTGCGTCAAGTCTTCGGTTTTAGCCGAGCGAGCGAGTTCCAAGTCTCAGGAGTTGGCAGCTGGCGTCACGTGACTCGAGTGCCGCGTCGCCGCCCGCTCGCATGCAAACATGGCGCGCGCTGGACTCTCCAGGGAGGAGCTGTGGGTTTTGTCCCAGCGGTCTTCTCAGAAATGTCTGGAGAACGCTGTTAAGATATGATTCCTCTCTGTTAGTTGGATTTGAAACAAACAATGTAGAATGCTGTTGAAGGTATTTCCTGCCTACTGTGATTACAATCACCTTTGGTACCCCCTGACCCCCACCACTTTTAGGACCCCTCCAGAGGACATGTCAACATCAAAAGAGGAACTGTTATCTCTAGTCTCTGTGTTGCAGCTATTGAGGGACTGCGCCTTACTATGAGTACGATTGATCCCAGTCTCTTTCCTGAACATCTGTTCGCACACTTAAAACAACGTATGTAGTGATAAGTTTGATCTTCTTCCTCCTTGGTTGATTAACGGCCCCCCAAGTGTCTTCTGTTGTTTCCCCGCACCTTGGGTCGGTCCCTGATTGCTGTTAAGCCCCCCTAGGAAGACCTCTTATCTTAGGATGTATGCACAGCGGGGGTTCTGGAACTTGCCATCACACCAAATGGTGGGTAGTAGTGGTCTGGTCTCACCTCACCACTCCCACCTTCTTCCAGCCACACCGGGTCAGATGACATGTTACTTTCTTTGTTTCCGGGATTTGCATGAGAGGCGTACCTCCCTGTCTCTCATTATCATATTGTCTCTATATAATCTCATGAATGTGTTTCTTCTAGGCTTCCTGATTCAAATCTGGACCCGTCAGAGCCGAATTGATTCGTAAACTGCAGAAAAATACATTAAAACCCTTCAAGTAACTGTTCATCGCCTCCAGCCTTTATTTGGATTACCAACATTCTCCTCCTCCGAAAGTCAACGAACACGCGGGGAAGAAGAGGCCGCTCTGACCCCAACAACGCCCACCCGGCTCGGGCACCGGACGCCGAGCGGCGGGCAAGAGAAGCGGGAGCTTGACGCTCGCAAGCAGGTTTGCGCATCGCCACTCCAGCCGGGGCTTCCGCTTTGCGCTCCCTCAACTCGCCGCGCTTCCCGCAGGAGTCCGACGGCCGTCTGAGTGCGGAGGTGGCGCGCGTGCGCTCGTGTCTCGGCGGGGGGACGGCGCTGCTGTCCCCCGTCACGCCGGGCAAAGATGTCTACGAGCTGGAGGTGGGTCGCGGCGCCAGCGGCAAAAAGTGGGCCGCGGCTGACCCCACCCCTCCTCTGCGGCCCCCTCCAAGGTGCTGCTGCGCGTCAAGGAGTCAAAGATTCGGCATCTGAAAGGGGAAATCCACTCTTGGAAGGACGAGCTGCAGAAAAAAGAACAGACGGCGACCTCCGAGCCATCCACAAGTGTCGGGTCAAAGGCAAGTTTTAAGCGTGTCTCGGTGGCCTCCAGAGAGAAGCCGTCAACTGCGTTTGCTTTTCCAGTTGCCGGCGAGTCACGTGTATTTGCCAAGCGTGTGTTTTGGCCACCACTCGGTGACTTCCTTGTCCCTCAGTCCCACCCGTCAGGCCATTTCTGGCCAATGGGGGTGCCATGCCGCGGGTGTCCCGAGCCACAGCCACGTTACGTTGTGTCTTTGGCAGAGCCTGCAAGGAGGACTGACCATTCAAGAGCGCATGAAGCTGTTTGAGGCCAAATAATCCCAAAAGATCTGAATGCCAACAGCCCAGAAGCTTCTCTCTCTCTCTCAGCCCCCCTCCAAAGACTTCATGTCGAACAGGTGAGAGTGAAGGGTCCATGCAAGACAAGAGCCTTGGCTTCCTTGAACACGATTTTTTTGGGGGGAGGGGGGGTTGACTGTTTTCCTGGACTGAAAGAAGTTCACTCGATCAAACGGATGAAATGTGTCTTTGAAATTGGAGATGTGTTCATCTGCGAGAAGGATGCGTGACGGCATTTTTATTGTCCCACATGCCAAATACAGAACATGTTCGCAATCTGAATGTTTTGTTTTTTTCCCTGATCAGAACTATTTGTCTGCTGTATTTGTTTCAATTTCTATATGGACCGATTTGAATGTGTTTGATGTACACAACGACTGGACATGCAGTCTGTAGGCGCACGGCGGGTTATTTGGTCGCTGCATCTGCTGGACTGGCAACTCAAGTCTTTGACAGTTGGAATTTGGGATGTTTAGTGAGATTATTTTTTTCCATTGTCTGTGCGGTAGGGGGGGGAAGGTTCCCATTGCACATATAACTTGACAACTTGAGGAACTTTTTTGGTTTTGATGGCAGGTGGTTCTACTGTCTTTGATGATTTTCAAATATTGCGGTGCAACAGAAGCTGGCGATCGGCCGATGCTTCAATCTGTCATTTTTCTTTCTTTCGGTTTGGTGTGACAAACACACGTTGTGATGATCTTGAACATGCTGCCTCGTTTTCCTATCGAGTGCATAACTCTGCTTCCGTCCGATTTGCGAGTCCGCCTGCTTGACCGTGACCTGCAAGTCCCCGAAGCACTCTGTCTGACCCCTGCCCTCTCGCTTGCCTTCTAGTTGTGCCTCAACACGGTGAGAAACACAAATCCCTTGTCATCAAATCAAATCTGTGTTTAAAAGAACAAAAAACTGCAGCTGTGGAAACACACCGGATAGTATTCAAAACACTTTGAAAATGGTGTACGCGCGTGTGCGTGCCACATTGAACACTTGTGCTCTTGTTTTAGTGCGATATGTAGAGGTTTTCATTTCAAAATTTGTGGTTTTCATTTGAATGTAGAAAATGAAATAAATATTTTTTGGGGGGAAAAAAAAGTCAATGTTGATCTTGTTGGATGTCTTCTCACAGGGCTTCAGAGGAATTTGGGAGGAAATGTTTCTCGGTCACAACAGCGTGCCGGAGGTAGTCATGTACTCTTGAAGGAATCCAAAATGACGTCTGAGGCAAGATAGTTGGTAGCCCGCCCACTGCCCCAAGACGGCCAAGATCGGCGCCAGTGTGTCAGTGACCCGAGTGTGCAAAAACCAGGGGGGGTGGGGGGGGTCCAAAGTGTTCTTGATGTGGCTTGACATCCTCTTCCCAAGACGATGCATGTGTAATCTACGATCAATTTGACGAAAGAAGTTAACACACGTCATCATTAGTTCTACCAACAGTTAACATGAGCATAACTACACCTCGTGACGAAAGTTTTATTCCTAAAGTGACCATGCTACAACCAGTAAATTATAGAATAACCAAGACTGTTTCATCATATTTTTCACAGCGATTAGCCTCCATATCTAATGACCAACTTGCCTCGCGTCATATCTCGCTCTCGTGTTCTGTGCATACGTTACATGTGAGTTGAGTGATACGCCCTTCGGACGATACGTACGAAAAATCAGACTGGCATTCCCATTTCTTAAATGTCGTAATTAGTAGACCTTAGGGAGTTTTTTTCGCCGCCATCTCAAACTGTCATTCGCGCGATTCCTCAGTTTGCGGACTGAAATGGCAACCCGCATGCGCACATAACGTCATCTGTTGCGTCCCCCCAATACTGAAACATAAAACGAAAGTAAATTAGAAGAAACACACTCACACACTACACCACACCACAAACACACATGCAGGCGCAGTGAAATCGCGTTGATCACACAGTCAACTCGTGTGCGGTGACTTTCATAGTTAAACTATTTTTCGGTACCGTGAAAATGATGCCACGGAAAACGACACGCTACCGGTAACGATTGTTACGTGAAATCATCAGGCTTGCCGTAGTTTTTTTTGACTGAGAAATTTCCTTGCGTCTCAAAAACGCACATTATTTGGAACTGTGCGTCCCGTGGGAATATTATGCATGTAGGACGCGGGACGCAGAGGTAACGAGATGGCTGATCTCTTAACATTCTCTGAGTACTACTATTATTACCACTACAACTAACACTACATTAATTAATTCAATACCTTCAACTTCACAATAATAATAAAAAATAATTAAATCAACCATGATTTTAAACTATGTATTATCAATATTCATGATTCCAAACATGAGAAAGCATTCAGCAAACATAACTGGAATGGAGCAAAACGACTCCAAATCCCAACGGCCAAACCCGGAAGTGAAGTGCCGGCATTATTGACTCCAGCTGTCACGCAAATGACTTGGTTCAAACAAACATTGTAGTGGTATTTATTTGATTTCTTCGTGATTCTTGCGGTCCTCGGACCCACTCTATACCGGTGGACGAGGGAGTAGAGCAGTGGTCCTCAACTAGAAATGCTGTAGGTCCACTTTTTTTTTTTTAATAAGACCAAGGTGCGGTCCCATGCACGGCGGTCATGGGGAGCAGGGCTATATGCCCATTTAGTATGGTCAAGCCAAGCTTATACAAATACAATACAAAACACTCCTCACAACCAACCAATAATGGGGTGTGTTGTCAGCGGCTTACTTATTCAGTATACCTGCATGACACCCCTCAAGGCGGCTGGATAAATGGAGGAAAAATCTACGTGACACGTCTCTCTATTAGAATTAATCAGTAGTTAAGTATAACACACAGAGCATATATAGTGGACAAACCGGAAGTTGGAAAATATCCTTCAAAGTAAAACAGGAAATAATTGAGAGCATATTTGTCTGTTTAGAACACCCCCACTTGCTCTCACATTATTGGCATCCTAGTCACTTTACATAAAAAATAAAATACTCATGACCCAAACAACAACTTGAAAATAATCAACAACTTAATTCGTGATGCAGGTTTCGTCATAACATCTGCAAGCATCACTTCAGTTGGACAATACTGTAGGTCTACCTTGCCTTCATTTACAGTAGATCTAATGAAATGGTATTTAACATCAATGCGTTTGCTCCTCTGCCTGTTCACGGGATTCTTTGCTAGAGCTATAGTACCCTGATTATCCTCAAACACTTTGGCAGGTTGAATCTCCACACGTTTTCATACCATTCAGTAGTTGGGTCAAATGTAAACACTCTTGAATAGTATATTCGGCCTCACATGTCGACAATGCTACAGTTTTCTGCTTTTTGGTTTTCCATGACACAACAGGACCTCTTTCATTCAGACATACACAATAGCCAGTTGTGCTGCGTCCGTAACATCTGCTGCCCAGTCGGCATCACTATAGGCATGTATCTGTAGTTTGTCGTATTTCCGGTAGCATAGTTCTTGTGTTGTAGTACCTTTCAGATATCTCAGTACATGTTTGGCAGTTACCCAGTGCTCTTCAGTGGGATTTGTAAATGACTGTGATAACCTACTAACTACAAAACTCAAATCAGGCCGTGTGCACATAGACAAGTAAATAAGACTTCCAACCATTTCTCTGTACTTAGTTACATTGTCTAGTGGCTTTGCATCATCAGAGTAGTTGAATTTCTGTTCACATGGTGTTTTTCTAGCTTTACAATCCTCCATGTTAAATCTTACAAGTAACTTTACCACATAGGTTCTTTGTGACATTTCCACACATTCCTCTGACTGATCAAAATCAATTCCCAGAAAATGTCTCAGTTTTCCCAAATCTTTCATTTTGAATCTAGCTGCAAGCATGTTTTCACATTTTCATTACTTCCTCATCAGTAGCAGCTATGATTAAATCATCAACCCAAATTATTATGATGACTTTGTCATTTCCTTTTCTTTGATATAGACACAATAATCAGCTTCATTCTGAATAAAGTCATTGTCAATCAAGTAAGAATGTAACATCAGATTCCAATTACGACCTGCCTGTTTAAGGCCGTACAGTGACTTTTCAAGTTTGTACACAAGCTTCTGTTCAGTACTTATTACCTCATAACCCTCTGGTTGTTCTACATAGAGCTCACAATCTATGGGTGCATGAAGACAAGCTGTCTTTACGTCCATTTGGTGGAGTAGCAAATTTTCCTGAACCGCTTTTTGCATTAGTCCCCTCACGCTTGTCATATTTGCTGTTGGAGAAAATGTTTCCTTAAAATCTATGCCATGTCTTTGACTGTAGCCCTTAGCAACAAAACGAGCCTTATATTTGTCTGTGCCATCCTCATTTCTCTTTAACGCATAAACCCAACGTACCCCACTGCACACTTTCCTCGGGGTAGCTCTGTTAGGGTAAAAGTGTTGTTTTCATTCAAAGACTCCATCTCTTCGTCCATAGCTTTGGTCCATTTGTCAGCATTAAGTGAACTTTTGCCTCTTTAAAAGACTGTGGTACGTCACACGCCAGTCTATAGCAGTAGTCTATGTTAGTAAACACTTGGTCATCATCATCATCAGTCACATACTCAATTAGGCAACTCGGCTTCTTTTTGGCTCTAGTTGATTTTCTCACACTGTCTGCACTGCTCGGTTGTGTTCCCATGTCTGATACAGGGCTGCCCATTTCTGCATCATCCTGCACTGTTTCGACTGTATGTGGCTTTCTGTCTGCTCTACCAGAGTCCAAAAGATCATCACTATCATCCTGGTCTGAGCTCATTTCTGTCTGGATTTGTTGCTGTGTAGATGGCTTTGTCACAAATTTCAACATTCTGTGTTTTTGCACTTTTTCACTGTTTGGATAATAAACAAAATAAGCTGGACTATTTTTGTCATATCCAATGAAAACTCCCTTTTCGCTTGTAGAGTCAAGTTTCTTCTTGTCATGCTTGTATGCATAGCACACAGCGCCGAACTTTTGCATTTGTGAAATATTTGGTTTCTTTCCAGTCAACATAAAGTAAGCAGTCTGCTTTGTGCGATTATTAAAGCATCGGTTCCTGACCACTACTGCTGTCTGCACTGCGTAAGTCCACAACATTTTGGGTAGGTCACTTTCAAGTAACATGCATCTCGCCATGTCAAATAAAGTCCTCCAGTTTCTCTCTGCTGTACCGTTTTGGTGCGGTGAGTATGGTGCTGAGGTTTCGTGTCTAATGCCATGTTTACGCATAAGTCCTTGGTACTCTTTGGACATTAACTCAGTACCATTGTCAGATCTAATACACTTAACCTTCCCATAGGGGGCAGTGTCTGCTAAAAAGTTTTCTGTGGCAGTCACTGTATCACTCTTGTGTTTGAGAAAGTACACAAAAATTGTACTTGAGAAGTCATCAGTAAACGACACTGCAAATCTGTGTCCATCTATAGAAATGGGATCTATAGGTCCTGCCAGATCTGTATGCACTAAGCCTAACACCTCTGTTGCTCTTGCATCCGGCTCTCTATTTCTGGTTTGCACAAACTTCCCTTGAATACACACTTCACATGGTGACACAGGTTTTCACATTTCCCTTTGATTACCATACTGTTAAGGAGGGAGCAGTCAATTTTCCTTGGCCCTCCTTGGACACAGGTTCTTTTATTTCTCTATAGGGTGGAAGAAGACCCAACACCACATCGTCTTTTTCAGTTTATCACAGCGCAACACGAATCGATTCGGGCTCCTGAGAGTCTCAGATCTCGTCAGGAAGCCTAGAAGAAACACATTCATGAGATTATATAGAGACAATATGATAATGAGAGGCGGGAGGTACGCCTCTCATGCAAATCCGAAACAAAGAAAGTAACATGTCATCTGACCGGTGTGACTGGAAGAAGGTGGGAGTGGTGAGGTGAGACCAGACCACCACTACCCACCACTTGGTGTGATGGCAAGTTCCAGAACCCCGCTGTGTATACATCCTGAGATAAGAGGTCTTCCCAGGGGCACTTAACAGCAATCAGGGTGCGGGGTAACAACAGAAGACACTTGGGGGCCGTTAATTAACCAAGGAGGAAGAAGATCAAACTTATCACTACATACGTTGTTTTAAGTGTGCAAACAGATGTTCAGGAAAGAGACTCTTATCAATAGTACTCAAGGTAAGGTGAAATTCCTCAACATCAGCTACACAAAGGCTTGAGATAAACGTGTCCACTGGAGAGGTCCTAAAAGTGTTGGGGGTTGCGGGGAACTAAAGGTCATTGTAATCACAGTGAGCAGTAAATACCTTCAACAGCCTACTACATACATTCGTGTTAGAACAGAACCAGTAACAGAGTGGGGCTAAATAAAATCACAGTAAGGAATAAATTCCTTAACACATACCATCAACCACTTTTGTCAACTTTTGCACATCACTGTAATTGCAATGGCCGAGAATCTCGTGCCACGTTTGCAAATCAAAACAACCTTTGCACTTGTCATTACCCTCGTCTGCAGTAGATAGGTAGTAAAGATTGTTCTGCACATTAATAGGGAATACAGTACCATCACTCATCTTCACCATGTCCATTCCGTCGTTGAAAATCACTGTTGCTCCACTTGCCGTCGCAGCCTTCACAGAGAAAATGTCTTGTGGATATGAAGGGATGAACAGTGTATTCCTCAACGTTGCTGTATGGTGGTGTCCTTTGCTGTCGATGAGGATCACCTCTGCTTCTCCCGCTGTTTCGCCACGCCTTGGCACTTGGTTCCGTCTGCTAGCTCAACATAGTGTGTGTCAGCCTTGAAGGTCTCATCGAAGCTCTTGAACTTTGTCTCATCTGTGATGATGTGGGATGTAGCACCGGTGTCCACCATTAGGCCTTTCGTCTTCACACCATGTCCTGGAGCGATGTCCGCTTCCCGGTCCTTGGTTAAGAAAGCATACGACTTGTTGCCGTCTCCCTCTGCAGCTTGTCTAGCTTGTTCACTCTTTGGTCGACGTCTGCAGTTTGCATCTCTGTGCGTTGAACTCTTGCAATAACTGCACCACTGTCTCCTTTGGCATTCTCTCGCTTTGTGCCCTTTTACACCGCACTTAAAGCACACCATATCCGCCATTTTGTTTTTGTCGTCGCCCCTTGGAGTATTGTCTTTCACTTTCATGACATTATCTGACACCTGAGCGCAGAGTTTTTCGGTGTCTTCATATGATCGCAGTCTAGTTTTAAAGTCAGCAAATTTGAGCTTTTCTTCACTCTGTGTCACATGCACTGCAAAAGGTTTGAAGGATTCTGGAAGTCCTTTCAACACCATTGCTATGAGTAGATCATCACTCATGACTTCCTATGCATTTCTTAGTGCCGTGATGATAGTCTCTGCCCTAATCACAAAATCTGTTACGCTTTCCTTGCTTCCCATCTGCAGACTTGTCAGTTCAGAATACAGGTTTATTATGCGAGGTTTCCCTTTACCTGCATAGTACTCTCGAAGCATCTTCAGGGCTTTTCTCCCATCATCTGCAGCCGCGCATGGCGAGGCCGAGACTTTTGTCGTCCAAAAACTGGATCAGCTCTGCATAGGCCATCCCGTTCTGTTCCTTGTGCTTAGCCTCTTCATCAACGTCATCAAGCTGCGGAACTTACATACGTTAGGCGGGTCCTTCAAAGTAAAACAGGAAATAAGGAAATAATTGAGAGCATATTTTGTCGTTCACAACAAATAATAATAATAATAGTACTGTAATGCCCTTCAATAACGGGGAGAAGGATGCACGCAGTCGCTGATGCAATTCGTCGCTTTTTAATAAACAAAACAAGCAATAAACACACGCATTCAAAGGAGTTGCTGTTAGCCACAACTCACGCTCATGCGCTCCACACTCAGACTAACTACCGGTGCCAATATTCCCCAACCTCGCCCCTCCCTTTCTATGACGTCACACGAATACAAGAAACAGATATTACAGTACATTTCATTTATACGCGCCTTTCAAAACACTCAAGGACGCTTTACAATCAAAACAAGAACAATAAAACCACAGACAAAATTATAAATAATAAAAGGAAAGATGTTTACATCGGTGCAAACTCTCGCGATATTCACGTTGAGCATGCGCGTCATTTGCCGTCGTGTGTCAACAACATTGAATCATGGCGGCGCCGCGACCTCGAAAATAGTTTAGACCGCGTTTTGTGTGTTGCAGTGTAGCATTACTACACCTTGTGACGAATATTTTATTCATAAAGTTACCATGCTACAACCAGTAAATTATAGAATAACCAATACTTTTTCATAATATTTTTCACAGCGATTAGCCTACAAATCTAATGTCCAATTTGCCATGTAATCGTGCCTCGCGTCGTCCGTCTCTCGCTCTCGTGTTTTGTGCATACGTCACAGGTGAGTTTAGTGATCGCCCTTCGGACGGTTCAAACGA
Source organism: Hippocampus mohnikei (assembly GCA_026261675.1). Classification (NCBI taxonomy): domain Eukaryota; kingdom Metazoa; phylum Chordata; class Actinopteri; order Syngnathiformes; family Syngnathidae; genus Hippocampus; species Hippocampus mohnikei. The sequence goes on along the minus strand of JAKGUB010000106.1, from coordinate 25,362 downwards.
AAAATCAGACTGGCATTGCCATTTCTTAAATAGCGTAATTAGTAGACCTTTGTGAGTTTTTCGCCGCCATCTCAAACTTTCATCCGCGCGATTCCTCAATTTGCGGACTAAAATAGCAACCATACGCACCTATCTGTTGCGTCCCCGAACACTCAAAACGAAAGTAAATTCGAAGAAACACACCCACACACCACAAACACACAGAGGCACAGTGAAATCGCGTTGATCACACAGTCAAGTCGTGTGCGGTGACTTTAATGGTTAAACTATGTTTGGTACCGTAAAATGACGCCACGGAAACGACACGCTACCGGTAACTATTGTTACGTGAAATCCTCAGGGTGCCGTCGTTTTTTTTTTGTTTTTTTTACTTAGGCGGCGTGCGGGGGTTTAAAATTGTCCTTGTTTTATTTTTTATTGTTATTTTTTTTAAATTTATTATTGGGGCGTGGCAAAAATATTTAAAAAAATAAAAACATTTGTCCGACCTACCGACCCTATGCCGAAATTTCATGTTACCGGAAACACACTACTATTTTTTCTACGCCTTATGCACACCTTTCAACATGTATTTAGTCCAGCTTCACATCCTGAAGCCTAAATTAACATTAATTTGATCCTAGAACTCTTTCCTATGAAGTAATATTCAAACTCAGAAAAAGTACTCAATTCGGCCTGAAAATGCATTTAAAGCAATAAAACTGAAAATGAGTGTCAAACCTAAACAAAATGACTTATACACACGTATCATCACTTATTTTGTTCAGGTTGACATCCCAAAGCCTAAATGAACAATGTTTTATAATACAATTGATGCCTATGAGAAACATTCACATTCAGAAAACATGCTTTACTCGGCCTAAAAATGCATTTAAAGCAAACTGAGTGTAATTATGTCACCCGCGTTAAGTTATAAACAGTTCAAGAAGAAACAGTCATGTAATTGGCTCACATAAATGAAAATGCATTCAGGCCTCCGAGCCAATGTCGGTTTTTGGTCAGTAGAGGGCGACACAGACCGTCACATTATTCATGACAACCTGAAAATGCATTTATAATAACAATAATACTAATTATAATAAAAATAATACTAATTCTAATAATAATAATTATTATTATAATTAATTATTATTATTATTATTATTATTATTATGATACATTTCATTTATAAGCGTCTTTTAAGACACTCAATGACACTTTACAACCAAAACAAGAACGATTAAACCATAAATAAAATGATAAACAATAAAAGGAGAGATGAATATGAACTGAATATGCGATTTAAACGCCGATTTTAAATAGTTGATGTCAGGTTTATCCAATGTGACACTCAGGAATAAAACACAAGGAGGAGACAGGAGACTCAATTCTGGTACCAGGAGGGAACGAGGAGAAGCGTTAGGTTTCAGTTCTCCGCACGTCACCCCTCACGATCTCCTCCTTCACCACCTTATTTATTGGGAAATCTACTACATAGGTGTGTCCAACCTAAAGGGTGGGGGCTGTTGGAGACACACTGAACTTGTTTGACTATGTGTGTGTATGTGAGTGTAAATTACGTACATGTGTGCCATTGTTACAAAAACATCACGTTGCAGCTGGTGTTGATGGCTCCATCCACTGTCGAACCTTGCTCCTGTTTAGTCTTAAAACTTATCTCATCCCAACCACGTCCTCGAAAAGGTGGTTGCGTTCCTAAACTTCTTCCTAACCTTTCACACAGTGCACTAAGCATTCGTGAGTATAAAGGTGAGCATATAATGAATAAAAGGATTATAAATGTGAATGTTAATCATTCACATTTATAATCAAGTATTATATCTTTATTAAAAGCATAAGCGTTCTTCAATTAATGATTGCAGGCATAAGCGTTCTTCATTGCGAGCATAATCAAGCAATCAATAATAATGTAACATTAATAATAACACTAATAATAAGCGAATGTATGATAACTAAAATAATCAATCCATCATTCCCCCCTGTATATCCTACATTTGCTCATATCATCGCACAGAACCTTCCTGACTTACTTTATTCAGCGGAGACATGTACATGCAAACATAGGTAGACCCAGGGGTTGAAAAGATAGAGGTAACAACCAGATCAAAAAACAATCCGAAACAGAACCCAGAAAAAGATGGTAAACATCGTCCACAACATCCTGATATCAAAATGAAAACAAGTCACAACAACCCGAGTCGTTTTCCACATCAGAATCACTGCCATCCAAAAGTAACAGCAGAGGGTAAATTCCATTCACTTTCGACGTCGTGGGTACCATAACCGTAGTGATAAATTGGATAAGCAGAGCTTTCGATACAGGGACCTCAGCAACATCCACACAATGTCGAGATAGCTGAGGAAAAATAATTTCAGAGATTAAAACATAACACACCAGTATTTTACGTGACAAAGGTCTCACTCCATAACTCTGATGACAAGGGCGTGGTCACGCCGGGCGATCCGGTTCAGTGTGCGGGGCCCTCAGGGCGTGGTTGAACGGCACCGCTCACCACATGCCGCACACGCTCGATTGGCCTCAACCAAGAGCACATTAACCGCTATGCGGTCCCGAGCACCATCAGAGAGGTGACTGTCAATTGTTTTACTTCCAATTGCCAAAAGGCTTCCTCAGTACAATTTGCAAGCTTCTGGACAATGTAGTGGAGGTAGCAGATCCCGTCAGCACGTTTATAAAAATGGACTCTCACCGTGCAGCAACCTGGTTAACCAATTTATACTCATCTGGTACGCCACGAGGAACTCCAATTACACCAACGTAGGTGGAATCTCAAATACCCTCTCCTGTGGACGGAAACATAGTCATTGGTAAAGCAGTGACACCAATGCGCAAACACCTGTGACAACCCTTAAAGCAGAGCTCTTTCATGATTTTTCGCAAAGAAAAGAAAAACCCTCCGCGCGATAATCATCATTCGCCAATAAAATTGTTCAACGTACATTTCTACATTTCATCGTATCCACATAAAATAAAGAACAACAGAAAGAAATATAGTTCAACTTTCAGCAAAGAATAACTATATTAACGTCGTGTTGTTTTCATTTTGTTTTCCTTTACCATAAAAGAAAAGTTCCCAAACGCATAAAATCAGCTAAAAATATATTTAAAATCCGTATTTGAACCTTTATGATCAAATTAATACACCATTTGAACTAGAAATAAATCAATAAACAGTAATAAATTCAAATTCATTCCAGCAACATCAACCAAGGAGCACAATACATAATCACTTCAACCTCCAAAACAAAACCGAATAAAACAAGTTATGCTCTTTTTATTACCCTTGGTGCGTTTCCCCTTGCCCAGAACATATATATAATTTATTTTCATAATGAGATCGATTAGATTGATTATAAATAAAACACTTTTGCCTCCAAAACAAAATGTATCCAACAATTTGTGCCAAAATGTGTTTTTCTTTTCTTTTCCCAAGATCATCTAGATCACTGGTGTCAAAGTCGAAACCCCACATACATTTATGTGGCCCGCGAAAACAATTCACGCGCATCAACTTACATGAACCCTGCTAAAATTTGTACCGAAATGTCAAATTTTTATATCGACAAATGTCGAGATTTTGTGATAATTTTGTTACCTGCTAACACTCACTCAGACAATAATTGAACAATATATGACTGGTTTCAGAATTGGCAATTCATTCATATGATGTTATTAATCAATAATTTCAGCATTGTATTATTTCTGATATTCACTCCATGTACATCACTTTGTATACAGCGATGGTTGATTTAAGTTGCTCTATAAACACAGTTGAGTTGAGTTGTGCAATTAATAACATATAACCTTTTCATCAAATTTCACCATCGTACCGGCCCACCGAAGGAATGTGTAAAACCAAAGCGTCCCGTGACAAAAACGAGTTTGACACCCCTGGTCTAGATCTACAGAATTAGCAAAATGTATTTTATTATTAAAAAATACATCCCCTCTCACATGTGCTAAAGGAGAGCACAAATACCATAAAAGAAAGAGACAATTTTTAACCATATAATTTCATACCAATCCCCCAGATTGTGGATGGCGGGAGCAATAGTGTCTCAAATAAAATGTGAAGCATGCGTTCTATTTGATCAATTAACCTATTCACAAAATGTGTTCCATTGCCGTAAATTTCTGACCCGTTTTGGAAAAGCCTCAAACAAACCCAGGCAATATGGCATCCCTTCATTAATTCAATGAAACCCATGTGCATTATCTGTAAATATAGAAACTGACCCCATTCTAGATACAAATTACCTTGTGTATTAAAACATTGGTTAAACCCATTGGTTGTATAATGTTTCTGAACCAGAGACACTATTCCCCTGCCAGCGCGTGATAATTCATGACGCAAAAAAGAATTTTGGGCAAAATGGTTTCCCTGTCAGTGCTGACATAAACCCCATCTTGCATAAACCCCAACATCTTGCTCTGTTGTTTTTTCACCACACTCTTTGTTAAACGATTTGAATTTGTTGCCGCATTTGTTACTTAACTTAAAACATCATCAAGTCCCCCCTCTCAAAAAATAAAAATAAAGAAATAAACAAAGCAGAAGCACCTTTTGCTGCTCCGCCGCCGCGTGTGCCACGCACATAAATATCACAACTCGACGCAATAACGAACAGTATTCGTTATACTGATTTATCAATACATCATGCATGTTATTGCAATATTAATATCAAACAAATTAAAACACACAAAGAACGAGGGGCAGGACTAGAAAAGTTTGTTGTACTACCTCCTACAACCTCTCAAATCACTATTGCCAGTTTATATGCCCAACAAACAAACAAACAAACAAACAAACAAACAAACACTCATCAGGGAGCAGTAATAAGGCAGTAGGGTCAAGTACCGTGCATTTTTTCAGTGTTAAATGGGATTGACATTACAACATGGCCGTGCATAACAAAAGCCTAGCAGGCAAAAAAAACTACATGTTAGTGTACAGCAGCTCATCCACTTGTTTCTTTTTGGGGCTTTTTTTCTTGCACTCTTCCAGCATGCAGAGTTCGCACCATACACTGTTCAAGGCTGCCAAGTGGCTTATCTACGCCGCAACTGTCTTTGGTAAACACTACCTAGGGTTTGTGATTTTCAAAAATGCCACTGCTGACCTTAAAACGTGCAGTCCTTCTAAGTTAATGAAGCCAATTCTAAATTCTCCACACGTGACCTTGAAACATAAACATTGACTAAAGCTGGAAGATTTTGCTCTTGTGACGAACGAAATTAGAAATCCAGCCTGTGTATGCACAAATGAGACATGGCTTAAAATCTTACATTTTTCATGACTCAAACCAACATGAATTTGTATGTTCGACGTTATGATTGGTAGTTCATAGCTTCAACTCTTCAACTAGTCATTAAATTTAAATTTCATAATGAGGGAAAGCACAACACTATCCAAGGATAGCAACGTTGTAACTGAATTTACATAATCTCATGACACAAGACCATCATTTCTCCCACATCAGGAGCCGTGATGGCTCTTCTCCTGTTTCAAGAGAAATGTCATCCGCTAGAACACTTCATCCAAATATCGATATACACCAGCAATTTACCGTCAAACAAGCCACTGTCACTTTCCGTGTTCCTTCAAAATGAAACTTCCTTCCATCATGAAGCCAACAAGGAAAGTTGCGATCTCTTGCTGAGAAGCAGGAATGTCTCATCATGCACTTACAAATTTACTCTTGGGACAGCCACGGGAAACGTGGCCTTTCGCCCCACAACTCCAACAAATAATCTCCCCTGGATCAGTCCCACGTCTCTTTCTTGGCATTCCTCTGCCCCTATTTCTGCGCGAATTGTTGACTGTGATGTGATGTCATCTTGATGTGATGTCATCTTAAACTAATTTTCGCACATAGTTCTAATATTACACTGCAGGTGGACTAAGGTTTGTGTGTTCAGCTGGCCAGCGTAATTATATTTTTTATCTTTGAAGGACATTGGCTCTCTACGAATTTCCAGTCCGTACATGTTAACTTCATTTTAGGATTCTTTTTATCTGCAGTTTTACTATTTAGTATCCCCATTTTGCAAATTTGAGAGTCAGCGGTTTACCTAGGGTAACTATGCTGACTTTTCCCTTGAACAGGGTGACAATTTCTCCGACTGAGGTAATTTCCAACCTTCTACCACCAAAGTGTACCAAAGTATACCAAAGTGGCGGGAAATTCTTGCATCTGCTTCCTCAGACAGTTGCCACACAAAATGTCCTGTTCAAATGAGGTAGCGAACCTCCACTCACACAGTTACACAGTCACTCATGAAGCGCATTGTATTCGATTACATTCAACCTAGGTACCGTTCTACACACACACTATTTACACACGGAGTTTAAGCACGCCAGGACACAGTCGCTACGTACAGGACACCGTCGCCCTCACAGTTTTAAAGACAGTATTTACACACGGAGTTTAAGCACGCCAGGACACAGTCGCTACGTACAGGACACCGTCGCCCTCACCGTTTAAAGACAGTATTTACACACGGAGTTTAAGCACGCCAGGACATAGTCGCTACGTACAGGACACCGTCGCCCTCACAGTTTTAAAGACAATATTTACACACGGAGTTTAAGCACGTACAGGACACCGTCGCCCTCACAGTTTTAAAGACTACTCTGTCTATATGCCTGATAGGGACTAGTATGGCTCAGGGCTTTAAGCGGCATTAAAGACCACGTCTTTTGCCGGCGCGCAAACACTCAATCAACGCTTGAAAGAGTTCCTTCCCAAAGGATCCCTCTCAGGCTCAACACCTGCCCTGAGAGAGTTCCAACTAGAAACAGGTTTAAAGACCACCCTGACCTCTGTCTTCTAAAAACCCGGCGCGCAACACTCAGTCAACGCTTGAAAGAGTGTTAATGCGGAGTTTAAGTACGTACAGGACACCGCCGCCCTACTCACCAAGAGTCGTCCTCTCTCCTCGGGATTCGCGTCAACCCTCAGCCCCCAGGCGAGGCGAAACCCAGTCCCGGAAAGGGTGTTTTTACCGTGGCCACGGTCTTCCTGGCCGTCGACTCAGCGTCTGGAGGCGTCAGGTATATTGCGATCCCGGACGAGCCCCAAAAATGTCAGGTTTATCCAATGTGACACTCAGGAATAAAACACAAGGAGGAGACAGGAGACTCAATTCTGGTACCAGGAGGGAACGAGGAGAAGCGTTAGGTTTCAGTTCTCCGCACGTCACCCCTCACGATCTCCTCCTTCACCACCTTATTTATTGGGAAATCTACTACATAGGTGTGTCCAACCTAAAGGGTGGGGGCTGTTGGAGACACACTGAACTTGTTTGACTATGTGTGTGTATGTGAGTGTAAATTACGTACATGTGTGCCATTGTTACAAAAACATCACGTTGCAGCTGGTGTTGATGGCTCCATCCACTGTCGAACCTTGCTCCTGTTTAGTCTTAAAACTGATCTCATTCCAACCATGTCCTCGGAAAGGTGGTTGCGTTCTAAACTTCTTCCTAACCTTTCACACAGTGCACTAAGCATTCATGAGTATAAAGGTGAGCATATAATGAATAAAGGATTATAAATGTGAATGTTAATCATTCACATTTATAATCAAGCATTATATCTTTATTAAAAGCATAAGCGTTCTTCAATTAATGATTGCAGGCATAAGCGTTCTTCATTGCGAGCATAATCAATCAATCAATAATAATGTAACATTAATAATAACACTAATAATAAGCGAATGTATGATAACTAAAATAATCAATCCATCAGTTGGCGCGGCAAAATCGCCTTCGCGAGGAGCACTAGCCGGTCCAGAGCAGCATAGCACAGACAGACACAGGCCCCACACCCACCATGGATGCAGAGGGGTGGAGAAGGCAACGGGGCCCGCCCGACAGCCGAAAGGGCAGGGCGCGCGCAGCGCGACCGAAGACAACCGTGTGATGACCGACGGTCAAAAATCACAACGAATATGGGTGTTGGGTTTCTCCCATGACGAGGGTAGACCATAAAATTGACAGTAAGTCGCAAAAAAAAAAAAGAATAATTGTGGGGAGCAGACACCCAGCCGGAAGGTTTAACCCGGAAGTGTTTTAGTTCGGGTTATATTTAAAGCAAGACAACACTGATATTGAGTGTCACGCTACACATTTCAACATGTATTTAGTCCAGCCTCACATCCTAAAGCCGACATGAACATTAATTTGATCATACAACTCATTCCTATGAAGAAACATTAAATCCACAAAAACTTGCTCAGCTCAGCCTGAAAATGCATTTAAAGCAATAAAACTGAAAATGAGTGTCAAACCTAAACAAAAGGACTTGGCGTAGAAAAAAAGTAGTGTGTTTCCGGTAACCCGACCGACCGAGAATTTCTACCTCGAACAAAAGCGTTCGGTCGGCATTTTTTCAAACCTTCTACATTTTTGTGTAATAATAATAATAATAGTACTGTAATGCCCTTCAATAACGGGAGAAGGATGCATGATCGCTGATGCAATTAAATCGCTTTTTAATAAACAAAACAAGCAATAAACACACGCATTCAAAGGAGTTGCTGTTAGCCACAACTCACGCTCATGCGCTCCACACTCAGACTAACTACCGGAGCCAATATTCCCCAACCTCGCCCCTCCCTTTCTATGACGTCACACGAATACAAGAAACAGATATTACAGTACATTTCATTTATACGCGCCTTTCAAAACACTCAAGGACGCTTTACAATCAAAACAAGAACAATAAAACCACAGACAAAATTATAAATAATAAAAGGAAAGATGTTTACATCGGTGCAAACTCTCGCGATATTCACGTTGAGCATGCGCGTCATTTGCCGTCGTGTGTCAACAACATTGAATCATGGCGGCGACGCGACCTCGAAAATAGTTTAGACCGCGTTTTGTGTGTTGCAGTGTAGCATTACTACACCTTGTGACGAATATTTTATTCATAAAGTTACCATGCTACAACCAGTAAATTATAGAATAACCAATACTTTTTCATAATATTTTTCACAGCGATTAGCCTACAAATCTAATGTCCAATTTGCCATGTAATCGTGCCTCGCGTCGTCCGTCTCTCGCTCTCGTGTTTTGTGCATACGTCACAGGTGAGTTTAGTGATCGCCCTTCGGACGATTCATACGAAAAATCAGACTGGCATTGCCATTTCTTAAATAGCGTAATTAGTAGACCTTTGTGAGTTTTTCGCCGCCATCTCAAACTTTCATCCGCGCGATTCCTCAATTTGCGGACTAAAATAGCAACCCGCATACGCACCTATCTGTTGCGTCCCCCAACACTCAAAACGAAAGTAAATTCGAAGAAACACACCCACACACCACAAACACACAGAGGCACAGTGAAATCGCGTTGATCACACAGTCAAGTCGTGTGCGGTGACTTTAATGGTTAAACTATGTTTCGGTACCGTAAAATGGCGCCACGGAAGCGACACGCTACCGGTAACTATTGTTACGTGAAATCCTCAGGGTGCCGTCGTTTTTGTTTGTTTGTTTGTTTTCCTTCGCGCGTCGCGGGGTTTCAATGTCTCCTTGTTTTATGTTTTATGGTTATTTTGTTTACATTTATGATGGGGGCGTGGCAAAAATATTTAAAAAATAAAAACATTTGTCCGACCTACCGACCCTATGCGAAATTTCATGTTACCGGAAACACACTACTATTTTTCTACGCCTTATGCACACCTTTCAACATGTATTTAGTCCAGCTTCACATCCTGAAGCCTAAATTAACATTAATTTGATCCTAGAACTCTTTCCTATGAAGTAATATTCAAACTCAGAAAAAGTACTCAATTCGGCCTGAAAATGCATTTAAAGCAATAAAACTGAAAATGAGTGTCAAACCTAAACAAAATGACTTATACACACGTATCATCACTTATTTTGTTCAGGTTGACATCCCAAAGCCTAAATGAACATTGTTTTATAATACAATTGATGCCTATGAGAAACATTCACATTCAGAAAACATGCTTTACTCGGCCTAAAAATGCATTTAAAGCAAAAAAAAACGGAAACTGAGTGTAATTATGTCACCCGCGTTAAGTTATAAACAGTTCAAGAAGAAACAGTCATGTAATTGGCTCACATAAATGAAAATGCATTCAGGCCTCCGAGGCAATGTCGCTTTTTGGTCAGTAGAGGGCGACACAGACCGTCACATTATTCATGACAACCTGAAAATGCATTTATAATAACAATAATACTAATTATGATAAAAAATAATACTAATTCTAATAATAATAATTATTATTATAATTAATTATTATTGTTATTATTATTATTATGATACATTTCATTTATAAGCGTCTTTCAAGACACTCAATGACACTTTACAACCAAAACAAGAACGATTAAACCATAAATAAAATGATAAACAATAAAAGGAGAGATGAATATGAACTGAATATGCGATTTAAACGCCGATTTTAAATAGTTGATGTCAGGTTTATCCAATGTGACACTCAGGAATAAAACACAAGGAGGAGACAGGAGACTTAATTCTGGTACCAGGAGGGAACGAGGAGAAGCGTTAGGTTTCAGTTCTCCGCACGTCACCCCTCACGATCTCCTCCTTCACCACCTTATTTATTGGGAAATCTACTACATAGGTGTGTCCAACCTAAAGGGTGGGGGCTGTTGGAGACACACTGAACTTGTTTGACTATGTGTGTGTATGTGAGTGCAAATTACGTACATGTGTGCCATTGTTACAAAAACATCACGTTGCAGCTGGTGTTGATGGCTCCATCCACTGTTGAACCTTGCTCCTGTTTAGTCTTTAAAACTTATCTCATCCCAACCACATCCTCGAAAAGGTGGTTGCGTTCCTAAACTTCTTCCTAACCTTTCACACAGTGCACTAAGCATTCGTGAGTATAAAGGTGAGCATATAATGAATAAAGGATTATAAATGTGAATGTTAATCATTCACATTTATAATCAAGTATTATATCTTTATTAAAAGCATAAGCGTTCTTCAATTAATGATTGCAGGCATAAGCGTTCTTCATTGCGAGCATAATCAAGCAATCAATAATAATGTAACATTAATAATAACACTAATAATAAGCCAATGTATGATAACTAAAATAATCAATCCATCATTCCCCCTGTATATCCTACATTTGCTCATATCATCGCACAGAACCTTCCTGACTTACTTTATTCAGCGGAGACATGTACATGCAAACATAGGTAGACCCAGGGGTTGAAAAGATAGAGGTAACAACCAGATCAAAAACAATCGAAACAGAACCCAGAAAAGAAAAAGAAAACATCGTCCACAACATCCTGATATCAAAATGAAAACAAGTCACAACAACCCGAGTCGTTTTCCACATCAGAATCACTGCCATCCAAAAGTAACAGCAGAGGGTAAATTCCATTCACTTTCGGCGTCGTGGGTACCATAACCGTAGTGATAAATTGGATAAGCAGAGCTTTCGATACAGGGACCTCAGCAACATCCACACAATGTCGAGATAGCTGAGGAAAAATAATTTCAGAGATTAAAACATAACACACCAGTATTTTACGTGACAAAGGTCTCACTCCATAACTCTGATGACAAGGGCGTGGTCACGCCGGGCGATCGGTTCAGTGTGCGGGGCCCTCAGGGCGTGGTTGAACGGCACCGCTCACCACATGCCGCACACGCTCGATTGGCCTCAACCAAGAGCACATTGACCGCTATGCGGTCCCGAACACCATCAGAGAGGTGACTGTCAATTGTTTTACTTCCAATTGCCAAAAAGGCTTCCTCAGTACAATTTGCAAGCTTCTGGACAATGTAGTGGAGGTAGCAGATCCCGTCAGCACGTTTATAAAAATGGACTCTCACCGTGCAGCAACCTGGTTAACCAATTTATACTCATCTGGTGCGCCACGAGGAACTCCAATTACACCAACGTAGGTGGAATCTCAAATACCCTCTCCTGTGGACGGAAACATAGTCATTGGTAAAGCAGTGACACCAATGCGCAAACACCTGTGACAACCCTTAAAGCAGAGCTCTTTCATGATTTTTCGCAAAGAAAAAGAAAAACCCTCCGCGCGATAATCATCATTCGCCAATAAAATTGTTCAACGTACATTTCTACATTTCATCGTATCCACATAAAATAAAAAAGAACAACAGAAAGAAATATAGTTCAACTTTCAGCAAAGAATAACTATATTAACGTCGTGTTGTTTTCATTTTGTTTTCCTTTACCATAAAAGAAAAGTTCCCAAACGCATAAAATCAGCTAAAAATATATTTAAAATCCGTATTTGAACCTTTATGATCAAATTAATACACCATTTGAACTAGAAATAAATCAATAAACAGTAATAAATTCAAATTCATTCCAGCAACATCAACCAAGGAGCACAATACATAATCACTTCAACCTCCAAAACAAAACCGAATAAAACAAGTTATGCTCTTTTTATTACCCTTGGTGCGTTCCCCTTGCCCAGAACATATATATAATTTATTTTCATAATGAGATCGATTAGATTGATTATAAATAAAACACTTTTGCCTCCAAAACAAAATGTATCCAACAATTTGTGCCAAAATGTGTTTTTCTTTTCTTTTCCCAAGATCATCTAGATCACTGGTGTCAAAGTCGAAACCCCACATACATTTATGTGGCCCGCGAAAACAATTCACGCGCATCAACTTACATGAACCCTGCTAAAATTTGTACCGAAATGTCAAATTTTTATATACGACAAATGTCGAGATTTTGTGATAATTTTGTTACCTGCTAACACTCACTCAGACAATAATTGAACAATATATGACTGGTTTCAGAATTGGCAATTCATTCATATGATGTTATTAATCAATAATTTCAGCATTGTATTATTTCTGATATTCACTCCATGTACATCACTTTGTATACAGCGATGGTTGATTTAAGTTGCTCTATAAACACAGTTGAGTTGAGTTGTGCAATTAATAACATATAACCTTTTCATCAAATTTCACCATCGTACCGGCCCACCGAAGGAATGTGTAAAACCAAAGCGTCCCGTGACAAAAACGAGTTTGACACCCCTGGTCTAGATCTACAGAATTAGCAAAATGTATTTTATTATTAAAAAATACATCCCCTCTCACATGTGCTAAAGGAGAGCACAAATACCATAAAAGAAAGAGACAATTTTTAACCATATAATTTCATACCAATCCCCCAGATTGTGGATGGCGGGAGCAATAGTGTCTCAAATAAAATGTGAAGCATGCGTTCTATTTGATCAATTAACCTATTCACAAAATGTGTTCCATTGCCGTAAATTTCTGACCCGTTTTGGAAAAGCCTCAAACAAACCCAGGCAATATGGCATCCCTTCATTAATTCAATGAAACCCATGTGCATTATCTGTAAATATAGAAACTGACCCCATTCTAGATACAAATTACCTTGTGTATTAAAACATTGGTTAAACCCATTGGTTGTATAATGTTTCTGAACCAGAGACACTATTCCCCCTGCCAGCGTGATAATTCATGGCGCAAAAGAATTTTGGGCAAAATGGTTTCCCTGTCAGTGCTGACATAAACCCCATCTTGCATAAACCCCAACATCTTGCTCTGTTGTTTTTCACCACACTCTTTGTTAAACGATTTGAATTTGTTGCCGCATTTGTTACTTAACTTAAAACATCATCAACTCCCCCCTCTCAAAAAATAAAAATAAAGAAATAAACAAAGCAGAAGCACCTTTTGCTGCTCCGCCGCCGCGTGTGCCACGCACATAAATATCACAACTCGACGCAATAACGAACAGTATTCGTTATACTGATTTATCAATACATCATGCATGTTATTGCAATATTAATATCAAACAAATTAAAACACACAAAGAACGAGGGGCAGGACTAGAAAAGTTTGTTGTACTACCTCCTACAACCTCTCAAATCACTATTGCCAGTTTATATGCCCAACAAACAAACAAACAAACAAACAAACAAACAAACAAACAAACACTCATCAGGGAGCAGTAATAAGGCAGTAGGGTCAAGTACCGTGCATTTTTTCAGTGTTAAATGGGATTGACATTACAACATGGCCGTGCATAACAAAAGCCTAGCAGGCAAAAAAAACTACATGTTAGTGTACAGCAGCTCATCCACTTGTTTCTTTTTGGGGCTTTTTTCTTGCACTCTTCCAGCATGCAGAGTTCGCACCATACACTGTTCAAGGCTGCCAAGTGGCTTATCTACGCCGCAACTGTCTTTGGTAAACACTACCTAGGGTTTGTGATTTTCAAAAATGCCACTGCTGACCTTAAAACGTGCAGTCCTTCTAAGTTAATGAAGCCAATTCTAAATTCTCCACACGTGACCTTGAAACATAAACATTGACTAAAGCTGGAAGATTTTGCTCTTGTGACGAACGAAATTAGAAATCCAGCCTGTGTATGCACAAATGAGACATGGCTTAAAATCTTACATTTTTTTCATGACTCAAACCAACATGAATTTGTATGTTCGACGTTATGATTGGTAGTTCATAGCTTCAACTCTTCAACTAGTCATTAAATTTAAATTTCATAATGAGGAAAGCACAACACTATCCAAGGATAGCAACGTTGTAACTGAATTTACATAATCTCATGACACAAGACCATCATTTCTCCCACATCAGGAGCCGTGATGGCTCTTCTCCTGTTTCAAGAGAAATGTCATCCGCTAGAACACTTCATCCAAATATCGATATACACCAGCAATTTACCGTCAAACAAGCCACTGTCACTTTCCGTGTTCCTTCAAAATGAAACTTCCTTCCATCATGAAGCCAACAAGGAAAGTTGCGATCTCTTGCTGAGAAGCAGGAATGTCTCATCATGCACTTACAAATTTACTCTTGGGACAGCCACGGAAACGTGGCCTTTCGCCCACAACTCCAACAAATAATCTCCCTGGATCAGTCCCACGTCTCTTTCTTGGCATTCCTCTGCCCCTATTTCTGCGCAATTGTTGACTGTGATGTGATGTCATCTTGATGTGATGTCATCTTAAACTCATTTTCTCTCTCTACCTTCTGTTTTTTCCTGTCATTTTCGCACATAGTTCTAATATTACACTGCAGGTGGACTAAGGTTTGTGTGTTCAGCTGGCCAGCGTAATTATATTTTTATCTTTGAAGGACATTGGCTCTCTACGAATTTCCAGTCCGTACATGTTAACTTCATTTTAGGATTCTTTTTATCTGCAGTTTTACTATTTAGTATCCCCATTTTGCAAATTTGAGAGTCAGCGGTTTACCTAGGGTAACTATGCTGACTTTTCCCTTGAACAGGGTGACAATTTCTCCGACTGAGGTAATTTCCAACCTTCTACCACCAAAGTGTACCAAAGTATACCAAAGTGGCGGGAAATTCTTGCATCTGCTTCCTCAGACAGTTGCCACACAAAATGTCCTGTTCAAATGAGGTAGCGAACCTCCACTCACACAGTTACACAGTCACTCATGAAGCGCATTGTATTCGATTACATTCAACCTAGGTACCGTTCTACACACACACTATTTACACACGGAGTTTAAGCACGCCAGGACACAGTCGCTACGTACAGGACACCGTCGCCCTCACAGTTTAAAGACAGTATTTACACACGGAGTTTAAGCACGCCAGGACACAGTCGCTACGTACAGGACACCGTCGCCCTCACCGTTTTAAAGACAGTATTTACACACGGAGTTTAAGCACGCCAGGCCATAGTCGCTACGTACAGGACACCGTCGCCCTCACAGTTTTAAAGACAATATTTACACACGGAGTTTAAGCACGTACAGGACACCGTCGCCCTCACAGTTTTAAAGACTACTCTGTCTATATGCCTGATAGGGACTAGTATGGCTCAGGGCTTTAAGCGGCATTAAAGACCACGTCTTTTGCCGGGCGCAAACACTCAATCAACGCTTGAAAGAGTTCCTTCCCAAAGGATCCCTCTCAGGCTCAACACCTGCCCTGAGAGAGTTCCAACTAGAAACAGGTTTAAAGACCACCCTGACCTCTGTCTTCTAAAAACCCGGCGCGCAACACTCAGTCAACGCTTGAAAGAGTGTTAATGCGGAGTTTAAGTGCGTACAGGACACCGCCGCCCTACTCACCAAGAGTCGTCCTCTCTCCTCGGGATTCGCGTCAACCCTCAGCCCCCAGGCGAGGCGAAACCCAGTCCCGGAAAGGGTGTTTTTACCGTGGCCACGGTCTTCCTGGCCGTCGACTCAGCGTCTGGAGGCGTCAGGTATATTGCGATCCCGGACGAGCCCCAAAAATGTCAGGTTTATCCAATGTGACACTCAGGAATAAAACACAAGGAGGAGACAGGAGACTCAATTCTGGTACCAGGAGGAACGAGGAGAAGCGTTAGGTTTCAGTTCTCCGCACGTCACCCCTCACGATCTCCTCCTTCACCACCTTATTTATTGGAAATCTACTACATAGGTGTGTCCAACCTAAAGGGTGGGGGCTGTTGGAGACACACTGAACTTGTTTGACTATGTGTGTGTATGTGAGTGTAAATTACGTACATGTGTGCCATTGTTACAAAAACATCACGTTGCAGCTGGTGTTGATGGCTCCATCCACTGTCGAACCTTGCTCCTGTTTAGTCTTAAAACTGATCTCATTCCAACCATGTCCTCGGAAAGGTGGTTGCGTTCTAAACTTCTTCCTAACCTTTCACACAGTGCACTAAGCATTCATGAGTATAAAGGTGAGCATATAATGAATAAAGGATTATAAATGTGAATGTTAATCATTCACATTTATAATCAAGCATTATATCTTTATTAAAAGCATAAGCGTTCTTCAATTAATGATTGCAGGCATAAGCGTTCTTCATTGCGAGCATAATCAATCAATCAATAATAATGTAACATTAATAATAACACTAATAATAAGCGAATGTATGATAACTAAAATAATCAATCCATCAGTTGGCGCCGGCAAAATCGCCTTCGCGAGAGCACTAGCGGTCCAGAGCAGCATAGCACAGACAGACACAGGCCCCACACCCACCATGGATGCAGAGGGGTGGAGAAGGCAACGGGCCCCGCCCGACAGCCGAAAGGGCAGGACGCCGCGCAGCGCGACCGAAGACAACCGTGTGATGACCGGCGGTCAAAAATCACAACGAATATGGGTGTTGGGTTTCTCCCATGACGAGGGTAGACCATAAAATTGACAGTAAGTCGCAAAAAAAAAAAAAAGAATAATTGTGGGAGCAGACACCCAGCCGGAAGGTTTAACCGGAAGTGTTTTAGTTCGGGTTATATTTAAAGCAAGACAACACTGATATTGAGTGTCACGCTACACATTTCAACATGTATTTAGTCAGCCTCACATCCTAAAGCCGACATGAACATTAATTTGATCATACAACTCATTCCTATGAAGAAACATTAAATCCACAAAAACTTGCTCAGCTCAGCCTGAAAATGCATTTAAAGCAATAAAACTGAAAATGAGTGTCAAACCTAAACAAAAGGACTTGGCGTAGAAAAAAGTAGTGTGTTTCCGGTAACCCGACCGACCGAGAATTTCTACCTCGAACAAAAGCGTTCGGTCGGCATTTTTTCAAACCTTCTACATTTTGTGTAATAATAATAATAATAGTACTGTAATGCCCTTCAATAACGGGAGAAGGATGCACGCAGTCGCTGATGCAATTAAATCGCTTTTTAATAAACAAAACAAGCAATAAACACACGCATTCAAAGGAGTTGCTGTTAGCCACAACTCACGCTCATGCGCTCCACACTCAGACTAACTACCGGAGCCAATATTCCCCAACCTCGCCCCTCCTTTCTATGACGTCACACGAATACAAGAAACAGATATTACAGTACATTTCATTTATACGCGCCTTTCAAAACACTCAAGGACGCTTTACAATCAAAACAAGAACAATAAAACCACATACAAAATTATAAATAATAAAAGGAAAGATGTTTACATCGGTGCAAACTCTCGCGATATTCACGTTGAGCATGCGGCGTCATTTGCCGTCGTGTGTCAACAACATTGAATCATGGCGGCGACGCGACCTCCGAAAATTGTTTAGACCGCGTTTTGTGTGTTGCAGTGTAGCTGTTACTGCCAATGTTTCCCATTAAGCAGTTTCATTATTGGTGTTCTGATGCCATCTAGTGGCGATTGTTGGTCGGAACCATTTATCGCGAATAAAGGTTCACGGACCCTAGTTGCAGTGCACATTGACTGGAGCACGTTAAAAGACACGTTTGTAAGCTTTCTGTATGTAGCCTTTTGTAAGAAGACAAGAGTGCCGAGAACCTACCGTATGAGGCAAGTCGACGACGGGCAGGATTTCGGCCGAAGTTTAGCCCCTTATGGGTGTGAGCCCACGAGGTTTGTGTGCATTTTATGTTAAATCAATTGTCTTCGTAGTTTTGTCTTTTATTTGGTACGTAATGTCACTTGTTTGTATGTTTCATGTTCGTGGGACCAGTTCTCACGGGTTGCCAGGAATAAACCCTGTATTTTTATCGTGGACTTCGTGTCGTCATTCATGCCGCATCCTGAGGGCGCTACAGTGAGAACTCTCCCGCTCCGACGCATGGTTAGACGACAAGGACGGTGCCAGCGCGCGAGAGAAGGACGGCCAGCGTGACTCCATTTTGTGTGACGAAACGCAAGTGACGAAACGCAAGGGCTTGGGAAAATCCACGTTCACGATGTCGACAAGATAAGCAAGTTATTAGACCATAAGAAGTTGAAACCTTGATATACAATCATTTGTTGTTGTTTAAGAACTATAATATTAGTGAAAGTTAAGAAAACATTTAAGGTGGTAACAATTGCATGTATGTTACACTGATTCAAGCTTAGATCTTGCATTTAAACATTTTTGTGACAGTTTACTGTGCTTTCAGCAAAGGTTAATTCGACTAATGCAAATAGTTATGATATTACTGCTTTGAATATTAGGCTTATTTTCAATCCTCAAGTTAAAGTAAACGAAACAACGACCAAATTTAACAATGGCAACGTTTGAGTCTCAGTCAGAAGTCAGTGATCGTGATGTAGAGCAACCATTCGCAACTGAAGGTGCCGAAAGAGACAATTCCACTACTCAACAAGAGCTACAAAGGAGCCAAAGAACCCGCAAGTTGACGGAAAAGGGCCAAGAGCTGCGTGATGCGCTTATAAGTAAAGCAACACATCGATTCAGCGTGTGCTATGAGAAGTGGAAGTTTGTCACTAAAGATGCCAAGAAAGCCTTGCATGAACGATGCTCAGAAGATCAAATGCATGAACATGTTACCAAAGTAACACAGGCTTCAAAAGATGTAAGCACTGCTTATGAAGAATTGAGACGCATTACCTATCCAGACAATGCCATGAGACGCAGAATCGATACATGTGAAGCAGTAACTAAGACAGTAATTGAAACTGCTGAAGAGTGCATGAAAACAAAAATGATGGAAAATTATGCAGACAAGGAAACGGAAAAGACAAACCTTGCATTAAGATCCTCACGCTCAGAGAAGATGAGTATCAATTCATACCACACTAAGTCCTTCATTCAGTCAAAGGTTTCCTCTAGACATTCCAGTTTTGCTCTGCTAAAGACGAGATGCAGCTGCTGAAGTTGCAGCTAACGAAGCTGCCTTGCAAGTTCTGCTTCAACAAGAGAGCCATATCAAAGACATAGAAAAACAAGAGGCAGAAATAGCAGAACGGCAAAGAGCTTTAGAAGCAAAACGCAGGGAACTAGAGAGACTGGACTCAATTAAAAGCCTAAAGGCTGCTCAGGCAAGACAAAGAGTCTATGACCAAAGTGTATGTTCTGATGAGGAAATATACAAGCTACTGCATCAAAATTCCAAGAAAGAAAATGAAGTAAAATCCGATAACAATGACTCCCATTCCAAATCTTGCTGTTCAACTCAAAGGGTGATACATCCACAACAAGAAATAAAGATGCAAGATTTAGTCAAGGCCCTTACTGAGTCAATCAGTTGTAGTAGACTGCCTGTACCAGAACCAACTGTATTCAGTGGTGATGCTCTCAGATACAATGATTGGAAGATTTCCTTTCAGACACTCATTGACAGAAAAAACATTCCAGCTGAAGAGAAAATGTACTATCTGCGCAAGTACGTGAGTGGACCTGCCGGAAGAGCCATTGAAAGCTACTTTCTATTAGGCACAAAATCAGCCTACGAGGCTTCATGGGCAATCCTTGAAGAAAGGTATGGCAATCCATTCCTTATTTCTAAGGCATTTAGAGATAAACTTGATGCCTGGCCAAAGATAAGCTCGAAGGGCAGTATAGAATTACAAGAGTATGCTGACTTTCTTCGAAGCTGTAAGGCGGCCATGTCTGAAATCAAGGGTCTCGAAGTACTCAATGACTGCAATGAAAATCAAAGAATACTTTCAAAACTCCCAGAATGGCTTATTTCAAGGTGGAACAGAAAGGTGACCAAAATACAAGAGCAGTGTCAAACCTTTCCAAGCTTTAGCGAGTTTGTGGACTTCCTTACGTTTGAAGCCAAGATTGCATGTAACCCCATAACATCACTCCATGCATTGAAACCAAGTGAAGGTGAAAGGCTGAAAGCGTTTACAGGCAGAAGTCATGGAACAAAGGTTCTTAAAACTAACACAAGCGAAGTGACGAGTTGTAACTTCTGCGAGAAGACAGGCCACAACCTCCAGAAATGTTGGGAGTTTATGAATAAGCCTATCGAGGAAAGACTTGCATTTGTGCAAGAGAAGAAGTTATGCTTTGGATGTCTGAGATCAGGCCACCGCTCAAAGGATTGTGAGACGAGAGAAACATGTGACACATGTGATAGAAAACATCCAACTTGTCTCCATGATGACCGAAGTAAGGATACAAGACGCCAAACAAAGGTGAACAAAACAAGGCATGATGAGTCAATTGAGAGAAAGACAGACTGTTCACAAATTGCCAATGATGCACAACAAGCAAATGAAGCAACAGCTCACAGAATTTTGCAAAATGATGAAGCGACTCATACATCTTCCATCATCCCGGTGTGGGTGTCGACCAAGAATGAACCAGAGCATGAAGATGATATTGGATTAAGTCACCGAATCATTGTGAAGCAAGTCATGCAAAGCATTGAATCCTCTTCAAATCTCACGAGTGAAGTACACTATCTGAACAAAACTCAAATAAAGGAAATGGTCTCACCTGCAGACGTAATCGAGGTGTTGGAGTCTGATTTTGTTGAGAAGGCTTCGGAGGACATTAAAACGTCTCAAGAAGATATCAGATTTATGACGAAATTGAAAGAAAGCATCAAGCATAAGGATAATGACCATGATGAGATGCCACTTCCATTCAAGACTGAAATACCTGACTTACCCAACGACAAGGAGTGTGCCATTCATCGGCTCAGATGTTTGGAAAGAAAACCAAGAAGAAACAAGCAGCACTACGTGGATTACGAGAAATTCATGAAGAAAATCAAAGCCCATGGAGATGCTGAAGAGAATCCGGCGTCCAATGCCTCAAGAGGTCTGACGGATAAAGAACTCATAACATCGAAGTGGTTCACAGTCCCTGATCTTCGCTTGCAGAAAGTTCTATCGAGTGGTGATATCAAGGTGGGAGAGACGTCACTTAGTGACCCAGAAGTTAAAAAGGTTTCAGTCCTCAATACGCAAGGTAACGAACAATGGTCACTTCTAGATCGCCTGCAGAAGTTCCCCGACTGGTTCAGAATGATAATACGGACTAAAGATAAAGCCAAGAAACATTACCATGAAAGGACACACCATCACAGTCTCAGAATCACAACAAATGCAATTTGTACAATCATCGCAATTCCTTATCTGCGGAAGAGGAGGCGTCGTGTTCAAGTCTTGTCAAATACCTTCTGGGCAAGGTGGAGAAGGAAATATGTGTTGAATCTTCAAAGCAGACCGAATTGGACTGAAGAACGCAGAGATGTTAAAGTCAAAGACATTGTGCTCAGACAAGATGACTCAAGCCCATGTAACCAATGGAGATTGGCAAAGATGGTTGAAGTGTCTCCTGAACACGATGGAAGAGAGAGAAAGTGAAACTACTTATGAGTGATTCAACTTTAGATGACAGTGGAAAACCCATAAGCAAACCTATCTACTTGGAAAGACCTATTCAAAAGACAGTGACTCTTTTAGAGGCAGAATGAAGGCTTTGACATCACTCGCTGCCATTAAAATGCTCTTTCAGCTTTAAAAATATAATTCGTCATCAAAGGTCGAAGAAAATTCGAAGAGTTAATAACTCCGAAAGACAATTGATTGGTGGGAGTGTTACTGCCAATGTTTCCCATTAAGCAGTTTCATTGCACGCAGTCGCTGATGCAATTCGTCGCTTTTTAATAAACAAAACAAGCAATAAACACACGCATTCAAAGGAGTTGCTGTTAGCCACAACTCACGCTCATGCGCTCCACACTCAGACTAACTACCGGAGCCAATATTCCCCAACCTCGCCCCTCCCTTTCTATGACGTCACACGAATACAAGAAACAGATATTACAGTACATTTCATTTATACGCCTTTCAAAACACTCAAGGACGCTTTACAATCAAAACAAGAACAATAAAACCACAGACAAAATTATAAATAATAAAAGGAAAGATGTTTACATCGGTGCAAACTCGCGATATTCACGTTGAGCATGCGCGTCATTTGCCGTCGTGTGTCAACAACATTGAATCATATGGCGCCGCGACCTCCGAAAATAGTTTAGACCGCGTTTTGTGTGTTGCAGTGTAGCATTACTACACCTTGTGACGAATATTTTATTCATAAAGTTACCATGCTACAACCAGTAAATTATAGAATAACCAATACTTTTTCATAATATTTTTCACAGCGATTAGCCTACAAATCTAATGTCCAATTTGCCATGTAATCGTGCCTCGCGTCGTCCGTCTCTCGCTCTCGTGTTTTGTGCATACGTCACAGGTGAGTTTAGTGATACGCCTTCGGACGATTCATACGAAAAATCAGACTGGCATTGCCATTTCTTAAATGACGTAATTAGTAGACCTTTGTGAGTTTTTTCGCCGCCATCTCAAACTTTCATCCGCGCGATTCCTCAATTTGCGGACTAAAATAGCAACCCGCATACGCACCTATCTGTTGCGCCCCCAACACTCAAAACGAAAGTAAATTCGAAGAAACACACCCACACACCACAAACACACAGAGGCACAGTGAAATCGCGTTGATCACACAGTCAAGTCGTGTGCGGTGACTTTAATGGTTAAACTATGTTTCGGTACCGTAAAATGACGCCACGGAAACGACACGCTACCGGTAACTATTGTTACGTGAAATCCTCAGGGTGCCGTCGTTTTTGTTTGTTTGTTTGTTTTCCTTCGGCGGCGCATGGGGTTTCAATGTCTCCTTGTTTTATGTTTTATGGTTATTTTGTTTACATTTATGATGGGGCGTGGCAAAAATATTTAAAAAATAAAAACATTTGTCCGACCTACCGACCCTATGCCGAAATTTCATGTTACCGAAACACACTACTATTTTTCTACGCCTTATGCACACCTTTCAACATGTATTTAGTCCAGCTTCACATCCTGAAGCCTAAATTAACATTAATTTGATCCTAGAACTCTTTCCTATGAAGTAATATTCAAACTCAGAAAAAGTACTCAATTCGGCCTGAAAATGCATTTAAAGCAATAAAACTGAAAATGAGTGTCAAACCTAAACAAAATGACTTATACACACGTATCATCACTTATTTTGTTCAGGTTGACATCCCAAAGCCTAAATGAACATTGTTTTATAATACAATTGATGCCTATGAGAAACATTCACATTCAGAAAACATGCTTTACTCGGCCTAAAAATGCATTTAAAGCAAAAAAACGGAAACTGAGTGTAATTATGTCACCCGCGTTAAGTTATAAACAGTTCAAGAAGAAACAGTCATGTAATTGGCTCACATAAATGAAAATGCATTCAGGCCTCCGAGCCAATGTCGGTTTTTGGTCAGTAGAGGGCGACACAGACCGTCACATTATTCATGACAACCTGAAAATGCATTTATAATAACAATAATACTAATTATGATAAAAATAATACTAATTCTAATAATAATAATTATTATTATAATTAATTATTATTGTTATTATTATTATTATGATACATTTCATTTATAAGCGTCTTTCAAGACACTCAATGACACTTTACAACCAAAACAAGAACGATTAAACCATAAATAAAATGATAAACAATAAAAGGAGAGATGAATATGAACTGAATATGCGATTTAAACGCCGATTTTAAATAGTTGATGTCAGGTTTATCCAATGTGACACTCAGGAATAAAACACAAGGAGGAGACAGGAGACTTAATTCTGGTACCAGGAGGGAACGAGGAGAAGCGTTAGGTTTCAGTTCTCCGCACGTCACCCCTCACGATCTCCTCCTTCACCACCTTATTTATTGGGAAATCTACTACATAGGTGTGTCCAACCTAAAGGGTGGGGGCTGTTGGAGACACACTGAACTTGTTTGACTATGTGTGTGTATGTGAGTGCAAATTACGTACATGTGTGCCATTGTTACAAAAACATCACGTTGCAGCTGGTGTTGATGGCTCCATCCACTGTTGAACCTTGCTCCTGTTTAGTCTTTAAAACTTATCTCATCCCAACCACATCCTCGAAAAGGTGGTTGCGTTCCTAAACTTCTTCCTAACCTTTCACACAGTGCACTAAGCATTCGTGAGTATAAAGGTGAGCATATAATGAATAAAAGGATTATAAATGTGAATGTTAATCATTCACATTTATAATCAAGTATTATATCTTTATTAAAAGCATAAGCGTTCTTCAATTAATGATTGCAGGCATAAGCGTTCTTCATTGCGAGCATAATCAAGCAATCAATAATAATGTAACATTAATAATAACACTAATAATAAGCCAATGTATGATAACTAAAATAATCAATCCATCATTCCCCCCTGTATATCCTACATTTGCTCATATCATCGCACAGAACCTTCCTGACTTACTTTATTCAGCGGAGACATGTACATGCAAACATAGGTAGACCCAGGGGTTGAAAAGATAGAGGTAACAACCAGATCAAAAAACAATCCGAAACAGAACCCAGAAAAAGAAAAAGAAAACATCGTCCACAACATCCTGATATCAAAATGAAAACAAGTCACAACAACCCGAGTCGTTTTCCACATCAGAATCACTGCCATCCAAAAGTAACAGCAGAGGGTAAATTCCATTCACTTTCGACGTCGTGGGTACCATAACCGTAGTGATAAATTGGATAAGCAGAGCTTTGATACAGGGA